>CM032629.1:6423625-6494958 GCA_019097785.1 Fraxinus excelsior | reverse complement strand
TTGCTAATGCAGATGCAACATTAGGCTGAACCGCAGATGCCTCGGAATGAATCTTACCACCCTGAAGGCGAATACATGGACACTGCAACATATCCTCAGAGGCGCGGAGAGACCAACCTGAAGGAAAGGGGATTGGGAGTTGAGGCTTCCAACAATTGTGCCACCAGCCACCTAGGCGGGGATGCTCCCCGAAGTTTCCCCCCAGAGTACTCCCAAGATTGCGAACCACAAAGGTCGGCTAGTGTTTTCGACCGGATTGGGCCTTCTAGGCCCAGTAGGCTGCACCGACCTCCGACTCAAAGACCACTGGATCAGAATGAGGAAAATGAGCCCCAGGAAGTCCGACCTCCCCCTAGGAATAGGCGGGAAAGGAGAGAGGCCGCTAACGCGCAGAATCAGGTTGACGCAACCCCTAGGTATCAGGCCGATGGAAATGACTCGGACGGGCCTTGCAGGTCGTTTGAGATGGACGACGATGACGAGAGCCTGCCCTTTTCGCAGGAACTACGAAATGCGCCAGTCCCAAACCACTTTGTACCCCCCAAAATACCCAAATATGAGGGCAAAGGCGATCCGGCGAATCATCTCAATAACTATAAAACTCAAATGTCCCTAAGAGGAGCCTCGCCAGCGCTTAAATGTAGAGCCTTCCACCTCACGCTGACAGGGGCAGCGGAAATCTGGTACAGCCGCATCCCAGCAGGCAGCATCAGGAGCTGGCCGGATCTGAAAAAGGCCTTTCTTAACCAGTACTTGTCCAGCAAGGAGGGAGAGGCCCCAATACAGAGGCTACAAGACATGAGGCAGCAGGCAGGGGAAACCCTGAAAAGTTACTTGGCTCGCTTTAATGATGAAATGACATACTGCGAGCAAGTAACTGACAGAGAGGCTCTGTCAGCCCTAAGGGGAGGCCTCAACATGAATACCTTGTTTTGGAGAGACGTACGCAACCAGAACCCCACCACCTATGACGCTTTGGTAGAAATGATGAGAAGCGAAATTGTTAATGAAGAACTCATAGACCATCGCAACCGAACCTCAATGGGATTGCCACCACCCCAAAGACACAGGAGGGGCCCAATATCTCACCTAGTGGACCAACAATGGACTCAGGCGGGGCATACTATAGCCCCTACCTCCGGTCAGGCACTGGCCACCGCGACACTAAACGCGGTACCCTCTTTGGCATATGAGGAGGCATATCCCCCTCAAATTCGCGGACCGTTGAACTGGCCAAGAGGAAGAGGGAGAGCAAAGGCGAAGGGTGTGGAACCTAGGAATAGGCCATACCATGTGCCTCAGTCGCCAACCGGCCGAGGCATCGAACAATACCCGTACAAACAGCGTCAAAATGAATGCAGAGACCCCCATGAGGGGAGGAACACCCGACCGCAGGAGGATGCCACCACACTTCGACAAAAGCCCCGATACGGCGGTGCCGGAGGGAACTTCAGGAACGAATCTCCACGGAGAAAACACGAGGAAGATGGAAGCAAGGCACGGAACCAAAGACCCAGAAGGGGGGCATCGGCGGACACCAGAAATGCCCCTATCAGGGAGATAGACACCATCATAGGCGGTCCACACATCGGGGGAAGTTCAAAAAACGCCCAAAGAAACTATGCAAGAGAGGCCAAGGATCCCCCTATGATGAGTTATCTAATCAAGGGTTCCAGCACGGGACCCGGCAGCGCCCTGCCCATTACTTTCTCACCAGAAGATTCTGCAGGGGTCCACTACCCACATTGCGACGCTTTGGTGGTTCGAGCCGTGGTGGCCCGAAACGGTCTCAGACGCATGCTGATTGACAATGGGAGTTCGGTTAATATACTCTTCGGAACCACTTTTGACAAAATGGAAGTAGACCATGAGCTGGCACCCATGACCGCCCCCTTATATGGCTTCACCGGGGACAGCATCATACCAAGAAGAAGGATTACTCTGACGGTCGAGATGGGGGAATCCCCTTGCCAGGTCCAGCACTTTATGGAATTTCTGGTGGTTGATCATAGGTCCGCCTATCACGGCGTTCTGGGACGACCCGCATTGAGGGAGTTAGAGGCAATAACTTCCATACATTACCTTTGTATGAAATTCCCCACCAAGGGAGGTATTGCGACGGTCAGAGGCGATCAGGCGGGTTCCAGGGAATGCTACCTAAGCTCTTTGAGGAAGTCCGAACCCAGGAACTTCAATATGGTGCTGGCAGACGCAGAAATGAAGGAAGCACATGAAGAAGGGAACACCCCTGAACAAGGGGCCGAGATAGACCTGGACCCCAGAATCACGGAGTCAGATTCACGAGCCACCTCGGTAGAAGAATTGGAACCCTTTCCCGTCGATTTAAGAGACCCCACCAGAACGCTGCAAATCGGGAAAGAGCTCAGCACGGAGACAAAAGCGGGACTGAAACAATTTCTGCTCACCAACTTAGATATATTCGCTTGGAGGCATGAAGATATGGAGGGCATAGACCCTAGTGTCAGCTGCCATCATCTCAACATAGATCCCGAAGTGGCCCCCCACCGACAAAAAAGAAGGGCTTTGAATCCGGAAAGGTACACGGCATTGAAGGAAGAGGTGCACAGGCTTGTATCCAATGGGTTCATCAGGGAAGTAGGATACCCGAAGTGGGTATCCAACCCCGTCCTAGTCAAGAAGGCAAGCGGCAAGTGGAGGGTCTGCGTGGATTTCTCTAATCTCAACCAAGCCTGTCCAAAAGACAGTTTCCCACTCCCAAGGATCGACCAGCTGGTCGACTCCACCGCAGGTCATGAACTTATGAGCTTCATGGACGCCTATTCCGGGTACAATCAGATCCCAATGCACAGCACAGACGAAGAACATACCTCCTTTATAACGGACCGAGGCTTGTATTGTTACAGGGTGATGCCTTTTGGTCTGAAGAACGCCGGTGCCACGTACCAACGGTTAGTAAACAAGATGTTCGCAGACCTGTTGGGCGCCACGATGGAAGTATACGTGGACGACATGTTGGTAAAAAGTCTCAAAGCAGTGGACCATGTATCCCATCTGCAAGCCACATTTAGAATCCTCAGAAAATACCGCATGAAACTCAACCCGTCCAAATGTGCATTCGGGGTCGCCTCGGGAAAGTTCCTGGGATTCATGGTTAACCAGCGAGGCATCGAGGCCAATCCTGAGAAGATCGAAGCACTACTGAATATGAAGTCCCCCAGCAAACCAAGGGAGGTACAATGCCTCACGGGGAGGCTTGCAGCGCTGAGTCGCTTCATCTCCAAAGCTACCGACAGATGCCTCCCATTCTTCCAAGTCCTAAAAGAGAAAAAGAGGTTCCAGTGGAACGCAGAATGCGAAGAGGCATTCCAGGGACTGAAGAAACACCTAGGCCAGCCGCCGCTCCTCTCCAAACCGAGAAGGGGAGAAGCTCTGTCATTATACCTGGCCGTAAGTGCCAACGCTGTGAGTTCGGTACTTGTAAGGGAGCAGGATAATGTACAATTACCTGTGTACTATGTTAGCAAGGCCCTTGTACCTGCTGAAACTCGCTACGCCAACGTCGAGAAGTTGGCCCTGTCGTTAATGATCGCATCAAGAAAATTGAGACCCTACTTCCAGGCCCACAGTATCCGTGTAATGACTAACCTCCCCCTCAGGCAGGTGCTCCAGAAACCGGACGCATCCGAGAGATTGATGAAATGGGCTATGGAGTTAAGTGAATTCGACATCTCGTACTTACCTAGAACTGCTGTGAAAGGACAAGCTGTGGCGGACTTTGTGGCCGAATTCACGGAGCCTATCAATATCGATGTTGCCATGAAACCCGCGGAGCCATCAACCTGGATGTTATTTGTGGACGGATCGGCAGGGGAAAATGGCTCGGGAGCTGGGGTACTGCTAGAAAGCCCAGAGGGGCACAAACTAAACTGCGCCGTGAGGTTCGGATTTAAGACTACCAATAACGCGGCCGAATACGAGGCGTTGCTGGCAGGACTGAGGCTCGCCAGGGAGATGCAGGTGAAAAGTCTTGTTGTCCGAAGCGATTCACAGCTAGTGGTAAGTCAGGTCAACGGCGATTTCACCGCCAAAGACAAGGGTATGGCAGCTTACCTAAAGACGGTCCGAGGGTTGATCTCTTATTTTGACAAATTCGAGCTGACCCAGGTCCCCAGAGCAGAAAACGCGCACGCGGATGCATTGTCGAAACTGGCTAGTAGTAAAAACTCAGAGTTGCTCAAGTTCATACCTATTGACTATCTTGCCGAACCCTCCACTTCCAAGGCAGAAGAAACAATGTGGATCACAGAGACTCCTGATTGGATGCGGCCCATCCTTGCGTACCTCAGAAATCTCACCCTCCCAGAAAGTAAGCAAGAAGCTCGGAAACTAAAGCGCAGGGCTGCCCGTTATGTGATCAAGGAGGAGGTATTGTACAGACGAGGATTCTCTTCGCCACTCCTACGATGCACTGGCGGTGAAGAAGCGGATTATGTCTTGAGGGAAATACACGAGGGGATATGTGGGAACCACACTGGAGGCTTAATACTCGCCCACAAAGTCCTGAGGCAGGGGTACTACTGGCCCACCTTAAGAAAGGATGCTATTCGTTTTGTAAAGAACTGCAACAAGTGCCAGCGTTTCTCCCCCATACAGCGGCATCCGCCACAGGAACTCACTGTTGTATCCAGCCCTTGGCCGTTTGCCAAATGGGGAATCGACCTGATAGGCCCCATGCCTAAAGGAAGGGGAGGGGCTAATCACGCCATTGTCGCCATAGATTACTTTACTAAGTGGGTTGAGGCAGAGCCATTGGCAAAAATCACAGAGGCGCATACCTCAAGGTTTTTGTGGAAGAACATCATATGCCGTTTCGGAATTCCCCACTCAATAGTAACAGACAATGGGCGACAGTTCGACAATAAGAAACTTCGCGACCTCTGTGACGAGTTGAATATCCGGAAGCATTTCTCCTCCCCTCACCATCCTCAAGCAAACGGTCAGGTCGAAGCAGTTAACAAAACTATTAAACACCTCCTCAAGAAGAAGCTGGATGAGTCAAAAGGGGCATGGGTCGACGAGCTGCCCAACGTACTGTGGGCAATCCGGACTACCAGTAGGATAGCTACTGGGGAAACCCCTTTTCCATGACTTACGGAGCAGAGGCTATGAGCCCCGTAGAAATCGGCTTGCCATCGCCTCGGCGCTTGCATTTCACTGAAATCTCGAACGAGGAGATAAGAAGGGGCGAGTTGGATTTTCTGGAAGAAAATAGGGAGGCTTCGCAAGACAAGCTACTGAGATACCAAAAGAAAATGGCCAAGTACTACAACGCAAAGGTTAAACGAAAGACCTTCAGAAGGGGCGACTTAGTGCTCCGAAGGGTGTTTTTGTCCACAAAAGAACATGGGGTCGGCTCTCTAGGTCCCAATTGGGAAGGACCCTATCGTATTACGAACGAGGTCCGACCCGGGACATTTTCAATTGAAAACCTGGACGGCAAGGTGCTGCCCCACCCCTGGAACATGGAACATTTGCGTGTGTACTATCAATAAGGCCTCGTTTGTTTTGTGTACTTACGGCATGTATCTTCTAGTTCGCATCTTTTAAATCGCAATTCCAGTCATGTTTGGTTCACTCATCTTCACCAAGAGTTAGTCGAACGAACTCATGATACCATGTATAAACTAAAAGGTATGTTGTATAGCGAACCGACCCCTACATCCCCGTCAACAAGAATCATGATGGACCTACGCTGCGGAGTATTTATTATGACAAGTTAGTGAAGGGAAATAAAACCTACGTGTTTGTGTTGCCCGACGAACCTGTCTAATCCGTTTGATAAAGAAAGAACATTAAAAGTACGCAACTCGAGAAGATAACAAGAACGATTTTCATTAATCAAGAATTACAAGGGGAACAAAGAATATAAGACCTAATCTACGGCAACGGCATCCTCCTTAGGGGGCTCGCCGCTGGCCTCCTTCACCTCGGCATCATCCCCTTCAATCATTGGGGTCGAAGGCTCATCCGGAATAAACTCGTTCCTTATGGAGGACAAGTCTTGGGGGACTGCCCCGGCCAGTCGGGCGAAAACTTCTTCGTAGGCCACCCTCCGCCAGTGAATTTCCAGCCCGTCATACTCAGCAGTCTCGTGAAAGTGTGCCACATAATTATGGACTGCCGCGTCTTCCACCTTCTTGAGCTTTTCGTCAAAGGACGAAACCTCGACCTGGAGCTCTTCCACACGAGCCGTCAACTCTGCCTTCTCTTTATTCGCCACCTCCAGAGCAGACGAAGCAATTCTCTGAAGATTGTCAGAATTCTCTACACGCTTCGTCAGTGCATTTACATCGGCTCGGCAAAGGTGCACCTCATCCTTCAGCTCCTTATTTTCTTTGGAGAGGACCTCCACCTTCGACTCGGCTTCGGCCAACTTCAAGTTAGAAGCATCTGCGGCCTTTTTGGCACAAGAAGCCTCAGCATTGGCCTTGATGACAGAAAACTCGGCATTCTGGGCTCGCTGGAGGTAATCCTTTACCACACCTTGCAGCCGCTGCGCCTCCATTTGGGCCGCAACCATGAAATTTTGGGAGCGAGCTTGCATTGCAAGTCCGGCCTCCATAAGGTCGGAAACGTCGCAGCACTCGGCGTGATTGGAGTATTTTTCTGTCCAGTATTTGTGGCTGAGCCTAGCCGCCCCTTGGGCCTCCACTGGGAGCATTTCCATCACGGCAGGAGCGATTTCATCGGATCGCCCGCCCAAAAAATTTTGGACTTTGTCATCACTATGGATGCTGAGGTCCACCGTTTTTCTCTTCCTTCTTTGAAGAGGGGCGCTTTCCTCTGGTACTTCTCCTTCCCCCACTTTAATGGAAGCAAGGGGTTCGACCATAATGGGCTTCTTCAGGGACTCCCCTAGGGTCGTCTGGCGTTTCGGAGGGGGCGGAGGCCCTGTATTTTTAGTCAGGACCAACTTCCTTTTTGGGGGCCTATCAGTTGAAGCCTCACCCTGTTGCTCCTCCCCCTTTTCTCTGTCGGCAGTTTTCGAAGGAGGCGGTGGGGGGTTCGTCCGGGATAAGCGGGCAAGCTCGTCCCTCTGGCTTTTGTAGGTGGAAGAATCCTTGACCAGTGGTTTCTTCCTGTGGGCCTCCCCAAGGCTCCTCAAATCCAGGAGGGTCGGCTTCACGCGCTCCTTGCTGTCGTGTTGCCCTGCAGGAAAGAGGAGTTAGAAAATAGAAACAAGAGATGACTAACGGTCGAACTGATGCATTTACCTTTCGTCGCCATCAAGAAATGGGTGACAAAGTAGCTCCTCTTGGCAATCAAGTTCTTGAAGCACCGCCTCTCGACGGGGAGTTCGTAAATGGCCTTTATCACGGCCCACTCAGACGGCTCGAGGCGAAAACGTTCCGCTGCAGCTGCACGAGTCTCGCGTTAGTTCGGTGATAACAGAAACAATTAAAGGAACAAACAAACAGGACTCTAACTCACTGTACTCATGGTATTGGGTCGGTACTGTTATCTCTGGGACCACATCCCCTTCCACCGTCTGCCATCGACCCCTAACCCAAAACCAAGACGATTTCCAGTTCTTTATGGAGGTTGGGGTTCCCCAGACGAAGGGGGAATGTGAGCCCCAGGGATTGATGCAGTACCACCCCTTACTGTCAACCCCACCGCTAGAGGCTCGGGGCTGAAAAAGGGTTTGGAAGACATGGGGGGGCATGTCCCCGCCAAGGGTAACCTCCTTCCAAAGAAGGAAGGCCCCTGCAAGTTGACTCCAGGCATTGGGGACGAGTTGGGTGGGGGCGAGGTTATAGTGCCTAAGGATAAATCTAAAGAAAGGGTGTATGGGCAATCTTAACCCCCCGGCCAATGTCGCCTCGCTCACCGCTACGCAACCTTGCCTCGAAAAACAGGCCCTCTCCTCTTGGGTTGGTAGCAACAGCTCGATATCATCAGGAATCCGGTACAACTCCCTAAATCCCTCCAGTTCACTCTCCTTTATATCCGTTGGCCATAAAGAGGCCCCCCATCTAATGCTACGATCCACGGGCCCTTCCTGCATCATCCAAGCACTAAAGGGACCCCCCATCGCTTCCGCGATCCTCCCAGTAGGAATAACCGGGGGGATACCGGCTTCCGCACAGATAAGGGCCATATTCGCCCCGGCAAACCTTCCTACTTCCTCCTTTCGTGAGGAAGAAGCCATCAGAATTAGAAGACAGGGCTGGAAGTTAATCGAAAGGGAGGAAAATACTTACGTAAACTCTAAAAGAAAAACCCGGCCTCGAGGACACGCTAAAAGGAGCAAAATCTTCTACAACGGCAGGCAAACGAAGGAGTTCGGACTAATACCTCAAGAAGAACTTGGTCGCAAATTTTTCTGAAAGTGAAAAAGGTGAAAAAGACGGATTTCCAACCTTTTATATAGGATGTGCGAATGAGGCCCCACCGTTGGATGTTTCCTGCAAATTTGATCTGGGCCGTCCACCTGCAATCCTGCTATGCGTGCTTGCCAGTGGACGACTGGTCGGGTTAACACAATCAAGGGCGTATATGAACTCGTACCTGGCACGCGCCCAGGACGGGCGTAGGCGTAGGAAGGCGCGCGCCGGCATAATCATTTCGCATTAAATGCACACGACACCCTAAGCCTTGGAAATGACCAGAATCACCAACTGTAGTTCATTGGGACTCGGCGCTTCTGGAAGCAATGACAGATGTCGCTGAGGTCCAGGATGTACCCGGATCGGAAAAAAGTATTCGAAGGAACCATGGGGGCAGTTGCGGAAGAGCTCCCCCGGGACGGCACGGGTCGCCTAGCCCCTGGTCCTACGCAAGGCGCTACCAGTAAGGCTGCCTCTTCCCGGATGGGCTCTTCCATGTATAAAAGGCTTCGGCTAAGGTAAATTCAGCCTCATCTAAGGCTGCCTCTTCTCGAATGGGCTCTCCCATGTATAAAAGGCCTCGGCCAAGGTAAATTAAGCCTCATAAGGCTGTACCCATATATTACGTGGTATGTTCAGATAGAGAGGATCCCACATTGACCGATTTAACTATTTATACTTCAAAGTTCGACCCGCACATGAATGTACGACTCAAACTTGAGGGACTGATGTTACTCATATAAATAATGGTACAATAAATACACGTGGCAAGTGGGCAAGTTCCAACGAAGTCTTAAATATAGCCAAGTGACAAACTACACAACAAGTGAACCTAGATCCGTCCCACATCATTCTGCCCATATGGAAATTTTGGTCGAGCCACTATTGGCCGAACCCCTATCTTGCCGAGCCACTTTTGGCCGAGCCACTGTTGGCCGAACCTCTATTGTCCGAACCCTTATGAAGAGTTGAGCCCCAATGGATGACGAGATATGTAGAAGCGTATTGGAGAGGACCTCGTACTAGATCTTGTATCAAGTGAATGATGTGACAACTCACTATATATGTAGCTCCACTTAATGAAGCAAGTCAAGTCTAGTCTTACATATCAGACGTAGGGCTGCCGAGCCGTCACAGCATTAAATGCGAAATGACCTATGATTGATTGATTGATGGCTACGATAAGAGGACTCGGCTATGCGGATGAGGTCACGTGTTCCATCATCTAACGGCTCTCCACTATTGTACTTTACTATAAAAGCACACACTTAACATTGTAAAAGGTAATGCAAATTTGTACACACAAAGAAATCTTTTGAATTCTCTCTACTAAGAAGATTTATTTCTCGGACCGCCCCCATTTTTATTATAGAGATAATCACCCTACAACTAAAGAAACACTGGTAACTCTTCTCTTCTGTTGGACCATTTTTTGGGGTCAACAGATTCCATTCAGCTTTTTGACATTAAATTCTTTTTAGAAGCAAACTACAGAATGCCACTACCGAGCCCTCTACTGACGAAATCCTCTGGGTTTTTTTTTTTTTTTCCTTTCTTTTTATCTGGTCATAGTTCGTGATTTTCTTGTTAACTCTTCAATGTGAGTAATGTAACTGAGAGACTTTGTATGTGCAATGAAAATGGATTCACCATTGAGACCTTTGGTCGGTGACTCATTCCTTGTTTGGCGTGGGGCAGGGGGTTTCAGAGAGGGAAAAAGCTGCTGACAAAGGTAGGGGAGGGAGATTGGAATGGTGGGCATGTGTTTGATATTTTTCTTTTTTAGTTTCTTTTGTTTTCTTCCTTTTCTCTCTCTTTTATTTATTGGTTTGGAACTTGGGTTGATTAAAATAACTTCTGGAAAGATGACATGCAAGATATATGACTAACATAAAAGGTGGTGGTTTCCATCTGGTGGAGAGTGGCTTGCACTGAAATTGAATGTTTGGGGCCTTACAGGTGAAAAAAAATTGATCAAGGACCCATTTGCTTTATCTGGCAACGTTTGGGGACTGGTTGCAAATTTCTCTTGAATTAATATCATGTTATACTTTAATGTTTTGTCTTAGGTTGTAATCTAATTTTTATTGTATTTTTACCACTGGTGCGGTGGTGTTGTGTTTCTACCTTCAGTAAAATATTGGGAAATATACTGGACTGGAAATAAGATGATAAATTGAAGGGGCATCAAGTAGCATTTCCTTTATTGTTTGCTAAAAATATACAATGTGATCGGTGCAAGAGCAGGGTATTCCGTGTGATTTATCACTCAGCTTTAGTCCTGTTGCACTCTACTTATGACCGAGCTCTCAATGAGGACTGGTTGTAGTTTGGGTTGCATTTATGACACACACACACACACAAGGTGGCCCAAGGACACGGTAGTTGGAGGAAATAGAACTTGAAATCAAAATCAAACAAACATTTGATGAAAATTTGAATTTACTGAAGAAATATTGAAATTATAATGTTTTAAAAGAAATTTTAGGGACCAAAGAAGGCCATGGGACATGGTAGTTGGAGGAAATAGAACTTGAAATCAAAATCAAACAAACTTTTGATGAAAATTTGAATTTAGTGAAGAAATATTGAAATTATTGAATACAAAGATTTTAAAGAAAATTAAAAATTTCAAGGAATTTCTAAGAACTTGTATTTTGATTTTCATTCATACTTGAAATCCGGACTTGAATTGCTTTAAAGAAATCTTGAAGGACAATTATGTATATCCTGTCTGTCCATCTTTCTCTTGCTTTTGCTTTAATTTTTTCCTCCGACTTTTTGAATAATGGAACCAACTTTTCTAAAGTTTATTTAATAAAGTTGAAAGATTCTTTTTATTAAAGTCACTTTATTAAAGCTTGCCCATTTTTTATTGTCAGTAGTGTTAGCAGGAATAACTTTTGAGGTGTCAAACATAATTGAAAGAAAATTTCTCTTGAACGTTGAACCTTGTATCTTCGATATTCATCCAGATAACTGGGTTTATATAGTCATTTTGAATTCTTTTGAGTTTCTTGAACAATTAGTTCATCGATATCTATCCCATAGTAGTCATCTTCATTGCTCTGGGCATGGTCTGTTTCTGAGTCTAATTGATGAACTATTTTGAATGAATCTTGATTTATTTGAAGACGCTTAAGTCAAAGAAGCAATTTTTCTGAAATAATTACTAGTTCCTGCGACTTCTTGCACTGATTGAACATAGCCTAATAATCTCTTTTTTTCAGCAAGAAAATCAATTTGTTTTCTTAATTTTTTCTTTGAAAATTTTGGAACACCAATATTTTTCTGTTCTTGAATCCATGAATTGATAGCCTTTGGACAGTAATTTGTTTCATGAAATTTTTACTATTTGATTTTGAATCTCCGAACAATTTTTTTAACATTGAATTCGGAGTTTGTTTTTTGAATTATATGGAAGTTCCAATAGAAAATCCATGAGACTTTAATATTGTAGGCGAACTGAAACAAAACATTTTTCTTGAGGCTTTAAAAACGATTTTGCCTCAATTTTGAAGTGTTCGAATCTTTGACGAATAAGACTGGGTAAAATTGTTTCGTCAAGTCCAAAATATTTGAACTATGTTTGAAACCATTTGAAAAATTTGAAGGACATGCTTGATTAAAAAAAGTAAACCATGAATGAGTTACTGGTCTAAAAAAGAAAATATTGAACCAGGAGTCCTTGTAGTCAAAATAATTGAAGTGAGATCCGAATGTTTCATCTTTTTGATAAACACATTCATTTTTCATCCCATAGGTCCTGTCCTCCTCCATATGACAAAACCCTTTGAATTGAAATTTCGGAAAAATCAATTTGTTTTGACTTTTGAGGGTTTGGAGTATAAGTTATGATAGTTGATCTTGATTTGGTAAGGATAGCTTCATAAATGTCCCTAGGCCATCTTTGCTATAAGAGCCATAAGTCGAATATCGTAAGGTCTAGGTATAGTGTCAAGGGAGAAGTTGGTTACCCTAGAGTCCGCCGAATAGTGTTGGTTAGCACGTGAAGCTGAGTGAGCATAGAGTGGTCTCGTTGTAGGTTGGGTCGGATTCAGTGTATCCTGTATCAAGAAAAATTGACAAACTTTAATAAAGTGACTTTGATAAAAGAATCTTTCAACTTTATTAAAGAGATTTTAGAAAAAGATGATTTCATTATTCAAAAAGTCGAAGGAAGACAACAAAGCAAGAGGCGGATAGATAGGACAAACATAATTGCCCTTCAAGATTCCTTCAAAGTAATTCAAGAAAATTTTAAATCCGGACTTCAAGTATGAATAAAGATCAAAATACAAGTTCTCCTTGAAAGTTTTTAGTAGGAGAAAAACTTATTCAGGAAACTTAGAAATTCCTGCCTAGACGTATGGAGGAATTTTCGAGACAAGGATAGCAAGCTAGTTTGGAATCTCATCCCGGGATGCATTGTTTGGTGTGTATGGAGGGAAAGGAACAACCGATGCTTTGAAGATCTATTTATTTTTTCTGACTTTGTATAATTGGTTTAACGTAGCGGCTAGCAATCCTATAGAGGGGCTACCTAACTTCATATCTTTTCTTTCTTGTTTGAACTGATAATACACTCCCTGTGTATTCTTTTTTATTAATGAAATTTCTTGATTATTTATCAAAAAAAAAAAATTTGATTTTAATCTGAAACAAACAAAGCCTCAAAACATTGTAATTTCAATTTTTTTTTTAATAAATTCAAATTTTCATCAAAAGTTTGTTTGATTTTGATTTCAAGTTCTATTTCCTCCAACCGCAAAAGAATCCAGTACCCTGGAGTCAAGAGCACACTATATATATATATATATATATATATATATATATATATATATATATGAGAAGGGCGAGGAAACTTTGACTGGCTACTTTATTATCAGACTAGAACTTCTGATTTGATGAGATGCTGCTGAAACTAAATTTGGTCTTCTCAAATTTGGTTGAATAGATCGTGTAATTTAGTTGTTTCACTTACGAAGAAAAAGTAAGGGAAGGTGGTTGATTATTACATAGAAGTCAGCACCGCCTTTAAATTACACATGTTTGTGATTAGATTTGGAAGCAAGAGGATGATAAGTAAGAAGTATATTGCCTCACCCTCTAAATTAGTAATACAATTTCTAAATAATTTAATGGTGCTATCACGACACTATCATTTCTTCTCTTTATGTACCCTGTATTACTAAAAAAGGAATCATATTCTGATCTAAAAAGTGATAAAAGAGGGCTGAATAGATATGTACATTTTAGTTTCATTGGAACATAATAAAAGATGAGAAATTGTGCTTTACAGATGTTATAATGAAGAAATGTCTAATAATGAAAGTTATGGATTCATTGTTTAGATTGATCAAGTAATAGGTTTCACATATTATATGGCCATCATAAACAACTTAAACTATTAGTCTGTGCAAACCAATTATTCAGTTTAAAGATACCAGAAGGGGTATGGCAGTATTCCTCATTCTTACTCCGATATTTGGCTCTTATGAATTGTCATTTACATAGATATGAAGAAGATATTATAAGGATGTTCTAGTCCATACTTGTTGCCAGATAATCCATACTTTGTGGTTTTTGCAGCTTGTTTTAACAATTGTTTACATTGCCGTGGGAGTTTTTGTTGCTGGTTGGATTGGTAAGTGTGGCGTTTAATTATTCAAGGCTGCTATTCCATCTATTATTTCTGATAACGCTTCTTTCTTCCTGTGCTGCCATTGACTACGGCAACTTTTTGATATTATCTTTTGGATGATAGAGGTATCATGCTGGATTCTTACTGGAGAAAGGCAGACTGCAGTGATCAGGTCAAGATATGTTCACGTATTACTAAATCAGGACATGAGCTTTTTTGATACTTACGGTAATAATGGAGACATTGTGAGCCAAGTACTGAGTGATGTGCTCCTCATTCAATCTGCTATTAGCGAAAAAGTATGTTTTGTTGTGTTACTTCTGCTTTTGAACTCCTTTTAAGCTTCCTTTTCAAGTAAATATATTAGTGTGTTATCAATAAATGTTTTCTGTGTGACAGGTTGGAAACTATATTCATAATATGGCTACTTTCCTCGGTGGTCTAGTGATTGGATTTGTCAACTGTTGGCAGATTGCCCTTATAACTTTAGCCACAGGTCCATTCATTGTTGCTGCAGGAGGAATATCAAATATATTTCTGCATAGACTTGCGGAAAATATCCAAGATGCATATGCTGAAGCAGCAAGTATTGCAGAGCAGGTCATGTCATCTTCCTTGATTCTTCTTTTCTATATCTATATAAATTTCCCTGCAAAATCAACATCAGCTGGAACATTTAGTTATTATTTTTGAAGTCTTGTGAGAACCTACTAACAACATGTTTGGCAGTGCTTAGAAGTTCGTGAACTTGGTTCTAAGTTACTTATTTTTCCAAACATGTCCTTCAAAGTTACTCTTTTCACTTGCCTTCTAGATAAGTAATTTTTAGGTGCTCGGGTGAGGGTCGAGGTTCTTACGGGGTGAGTTTGTGGAGGTATATTCGACGAGGATGGAGCGACTTTCGAGATGGATTGATTTTTGTGGTGGGGAATAGTAATATATTATATTCTGGGATGATTGTTGATGTGGAGATAGACCGCTAAAGGTGGGGTTTCCTTCCTTATATCGCATTACTATGGTGTCTTCTCCTATGATAAATGACGTTTTAACCATCCACAATGTGAGTTACAGCTGGAATATTACATTTTAGAGGGGCTTGCAGGATTGAGAATTGGATGATTATGTACTGTTTTTATCCTATTTGTATGAGGTACAAATTCGGGTAGGAGAGGAGGATCGTAGCCGATGGAGGCTGACACAGAGTGGTATTTTTTCAGTTCGCTCATATTTTAGATCCCTTTTGGGACCTGTGGAGAATTCATTTCCCTGGAAAATGGTGTGGCAATGTAAATTATCTCCACGTGTGACATTTTTATTGTGGACGGTTGTGAGGGGACGGACATTAACAATGGATAACTTTCGAAGAAAGGACTTTTATGTTACCTAGTGGTGCTATATGTGTAGGAGTGATGGGGAGATGCACGACCACTTGTTCATTTACTGTGATGGTGTTCGTTGGCCGTGGAACAGTGTTTTGGCTTCTCAACATTTAGATTGGGTGTTGCCCAGACGTATTGAGGATGTGGTACGGGCATGGAGGATAAAACTTCGTGATAAGGATAGTAAGCTTGTTTGGAACCTTATCGTGGGATGCATTGTTTGGTGTGTGGAGAGAAATGAACAACTGATGTTTTGAAGATCAAACACGGACCACAGAGCAAATTAGAGAATTATTTTATTCGACTTTGTATACTTAGTTTAATGCCGTTGCTAGTAATCTTATAGAAAGGCTGCCTAACTTCATGTCTTTTCTTTCTTGTATATTTTGATAATACACTTCCTGTGTATTCTTTTTTGATAAAAAAACATTTCTGATTACCTATAAAAAAAAAAAAAATTTTAGGCACAGCCAAACACGTTCTGCTGATAAAATTCCAATTTAATCTATTGCTACCAAAACAAGCCCGTTCCTTCCAGAAGTTTATATGCTGTGTGTGTGTATCTATGTTCATTAATACCTTCAGTATTTAGTTAGTTATTTGCTGATGTAATTGGAAAGTGTGACCACCTAATTTGCACTGGTAATCTGGTTAAAAGAAAAGTCTTTTTACTTTACTTATTTACTTTTTTGCTAATGTCTGCTATTATCTAAACAGTACTGTGAATTATTGTGTTCAAGATATTCATTTGATAGATTTGATAGTAGTTCATTTCTGGAGTGTTTAAATCGTTGAGATTTTAACCTATTCTACTTCTTCCCTTCCCAGAAGAGATTTTTACCCAATTATACTTCCTCCAGCCATAACCATCCAACGGAGGGGAGGTTAAAAAAAGTACAAAGGAAAAGAAGTAACATTGTGCTAATAGAGAGATCTTTAATGAATTTATGTAAAAGGTCTATTGTGTATTTATAGACTCGATGAAAGAGGTAAAGCTACAGATTCTGAACATTCAGACTCCACCCCCACAAGGAACCCAAGCACCTGGGAACTGCTTTTCGTGGTCTTCTGCATCTTCTCTAGAACAAAATGCAGAGAAAGACAAGAAATAAAACTGTACAAATAAAGAAGACCTTTAATGAATTTATAGTAGTCCATTGCTACTCTTTTCAAACTCAGATTTTGCTTCCTTTTTGCCTCTCCAATCACTGCCTCTATCCTCAACCTCCACCTCTGTAGGGGCTCCATTTTTCAGAACTCTGCTCTTTACTTTGGACAGAGAACAATTATATATACGTCATTCTGTGTTTGTGCTATACGCAGACATGAGACAATCACCCTACATGTATTGCATGCAAAAACATATCTTGGTGCAAAAATACAAGGTTACACAGAAGAGAGATGCAATGGTGTTAAGCTCATAAAATTTAAACTTCTACAAAATCATGTTATAGGCTTCCTATACTTGCTAATTGTGACTAGGAAAACAAGCATCTCTGACTTTCTCGTTCTTAGCCACTTTTCTTGGTTTCTTGAGATTCTCATATGCAAACATTTCTTTCCTTATTTTTTTTTTTCATTGTGCAGGCTGTATCATATATTAGAACCTTATATGCATTTACCAACGAGACATTGGCAAAATATTCTTATGCAACTTCACTTCAAGCTACTCTCAGATATGGTATATTAATAAGTCTTGTGCAAGGACTTGGACTTGGTTTCACTTATGGGCTCGCAATCTGTTCTTGTGCCTTGCAGCTTTGGGTTGGAAGGTTCCTGGTTACACATGGAAAAGCTCATGGGGGAGAAATTATAACAGCACTATTCGCTGTTATTTTGAGTGGCCTGTAAGCAACTCATCCTCACTTCTAATTGTTGCATCTCCACTCTGTAATTTTAATTATTTATTGCATTTGTGTTTGATAGTGGACTGAATCAAGCTGCAACAAACTTCTATTCTTTTGAACAAGGGAGAATTGCTGCTTATAGACTGTTCGAGATGATAAGTCGTTCATCCTCCACTGTCAATCACGACGGTGTCACCCTTGGTTTTGTACAAGGAAACGTAGAGTTTCGAAATGTTTATTTCAGCTATCTCTCCCGTCCTGAAATTCCTATATTGAGTGGGTTTTACCTTAGTGTACCAGCTAAAAAGGCTGTGGCACTTGTTGGCAGAAATGGATCTGGTAAAAGCAGTATTATACCGCTTATGGAACGATTTTATGATCCTACATTAGGTACTTATAACTCATTAGTTTTAAATCACATTTCGTGGGTTCAATTTATTTACATCTCTCCCTAAGTTTTTCAAATCCCTTTGCTTTTTCTTACAGGTGAAGTTCTGTTAGATGGTGAAAATATAAAAAATCTGAAGCTGGAGTGGCTAAGAAGCCAAATTGGTTTAGTCACCCAGGAACCTGCATTGTTAAGTTTGAGTATCAAAGAAAATATTGCTTATGGACGGAATGCTTCTTTTGACCAAATCGAAGAAGCTGCAAAAATTGCACATGCACATACATTTATCAGTTCACTGGATAATGGATATGATACTCAGGTTTATTTGCATAAACGTCTACATCTGTTGTTGGGTTCTGGTTTTACTGTTCAACTTCCGTTGCATTTTACCAAGCTTTGATTTTCAGGTTGGTAGGGCTGGTTTAGCAATGACAGAGGAGCAGAAAATTAAACTTTCTGTTGCTAGAGCTGTGCTTTCTAATCCATCTATTCTACTGCTAGATGAGGTTACTGGTGGACTTGATTTTGAAGCTGAACGAGCTGTTCAGGAGGCGCTGGATCTCCTCATGTTAGGCAGATCGACAATAATAATAGCTAGAAGGCTTAGTCTGATTAAGAATGCTGATTACATTGCTGTGATGGAAGAAGGTCACCTCGTTGAAATGGGGACACATGATGAACTAATAAACTTGGATGGCCTTTATGCTGAGCTTCTCAAAAATGAAGAAGCTGCAAAACTTCCACGGAGGTACTGTAGAAGAGCTATATAATGCCTGTTTTGGAACATCATGATATATTGTATGTGAATGATTCTTTGTATAGAAATGAATCGATATCTCATCAGATCATATTTTTGTTTGAACCCTTCCCTGCGTTATAATCATTTTTGTGCTAGTACTGATAATCAACTTATCAGACTGACATGGCTTCATTATCTTTGTCAGGATGCCAGTGCAGAACTACAAGGATACCGCAACTTTCCAGATTGAAAAAGATTCTTCCGCAAGTCACAGCTTCCAAGAGCCATCATCTCCTAAAATGGCTAAGTCACCATCTCTTCAGAGGGTATCTGGCTTCCATGTATTTAGTCCGGCTGATGTTACATTTGACTCACAAACATCTCCCAGGGATCAGAGTCCCCCGTCAGAACAAATAATTGAAAATGGTGTTTCCTTGGATTCAACAGATAAAGAACCATCTATAAAAAGGCAGGATAGTTTTGAAAAGAGACTTCCAGAGCTACCCAAGATTGATGTTCACCCTGCACATCGACAAACAACCAATGCCTCAGATCCTGAATCTCCTGTTTCGCCACTTTTGACATCTGATCCGAAAAATGAACGATCTCATTCTCAAACATTTAGTCGACCGCTTAGTCAGTTTGATGACGTGCCAATGAGAGCACAAGAAACTAAGGACAAACATCCTCGAGGTGAGCCATCCTTTTGGAGGCTTGTAGAGCTTAGCCTTGCAGAGTGGCTTTACGCTGTTTTGGGAAGCATCGGTGCTGCAATTTTTGGCTCTTTTAATCCTGTGCTCGCTTATGTTATCTCACTCATAGTAACAGCATATTACAGAACTGATGAAAAACATCACTTACGCCAGGAAGTAGACAGGTGGTGCTTAATCATCGCTGGCATGGGAATTGTAACAGTGATTGCCAATTTTTTGCAGCACTTCTATTTTGGTATAATGGGGGAGAAAATGACTGAACGTGTTCGGAGAATGATGTTTTCAGGTACCTGATTACTTTCATTTAGTAATTTTATTGTTTGCTGGATTGACGCATATTTGCAACTATTATATTTTATCTTGAATAAGCTGTCCTTTTGCCATTGTAAGCATGTTATATGAATATAATCTAACGAATGCCCTGGTTTCTGACTGCTTTCTTCAACAGCAATGCTTCATAATGAAGTTGGATGGTTTGACGAAGAAGAGAACAGTGCTGATAACTTGTCTATGCGCTTAGCAAATGATGCTACTTTTGTTAGAGCTGCTTTTAGCAACCGGCTATCTATATTTATACAAGACACTGCAGCTGTTTTGGTGGCTGTTCTCATTGGGATGTTACTTCAGTGGCGGTTGGCACTTGTGGCCTTGGCAACTCTGCCCGTTCTTACTGTTTCTGCAATAGCTCAGGTATGTAGATTGCTTTATTATATATTTATCTCGTCAAGAACAATCCTAACTGAACTGATGTGATGAGGTGTCACAAGGTCCCCTACTCAAATATACATGTTTGTCTATGCGTATACATGTGTATATATAGAGATATTGAGAGAGTGGACTTGGTGGTTTTCTTCCACCACAGCTTTATGCGGTTACTATCAAGCCAATCCATCAGTAAAAATCCAATGGTTGTGAAATATCCGAAATAAAGTATGTTGGTTGTTTCTGTATAAAATATTTGATGTTTTACTGACATGGAAACATTTCAACAATAAAGAAACCTAAATCATTTATAGTACTTTCATGTTAGATTGTTTTATACATGGATTGGGAGAACTTGCTGAACAAGTTTAGCTCAAGGAACTAGAGAAGAATAGTATTTGTTATATTTCCATCTATTTTGACTTTCGCCTGAAGCTGATCCAATTACAATCACTTCAGCTGGTATATTGTAATTTGTTTAACAATACTTTTGACTTTCACTAATAGTCTTTACTGATAATTTGAGAGGTTCAAATCTATTAATGCACTAATTGTCTTTGTGATGCTTATTTGGTGTGATTGATATCCAGTTTTAATGTCCAGTTCACTTTTCCCCTTAATTTGTATTTAAATTAAAACTTCGACCACTTGTCTGGATTTGAGCTGTGCCATCCTGTTATGGCATTGTTCTTTTTGGGTTGAGAAAGGAAGGGGGGGGGGGGGGGAGCAAGATACTCCTCCAAATTTGGGTGTTGTTTAAGACTACTTTTTGTTCCAAAATCTCCTAGAAGGCCTTTAGTTGCATAAAATTTAACGTGGCCAATTTCAAACTTTCAGAGAGCTGTTTCAAAAAGCAACTCATGCTTGCTTTTATTATATACCATCCTTGAGTCTGGACTTGTGAACAAAACCTTGAAAACATAACTAAAAGAAATCCTATCCGGGAAAGGACTTCCTGAGCTCTACAATCCTTTGCTATGTTAATTTCTTCCCACATTGACTGATAATAATTTAATAGATGCCAAATCATTTAACTCCTGAACTTCACAGTATGTTAAACTTAATTGTGCAGAAATTGTGGCTTGCTGGATTTTCAAAGGGCATTCAGGAGATGCATAGGAAGGCCTCTTTGGTCCTCGAGGATGCGGTTAGAAACATTTATACTGTTGTAGCATTTTGTTCTGGTAACAAGGTAATGGAGCTCTACAGGTTGCAGCTTCGAAAAATATTCAAGAAAAGCTTCCTCCATGGAGTTGCAATTGGCTTTGCATTTGGCTTTTCCCAGTTTCTTCTCTTTGCTTGCAATGCTCTTCTGCTTTGGTATACTGCCCTTTCTGTCAAGAATGGGTATATGGATTTGACTACAGCTCTGAAGGAATACATGGTTTTCTCTTTTGCTACATTTGCACTGGTTGAGCCTTTTGGTTTAGCTCCATATATTCTCAAAAGAAGAAAATCTCTGACGTCAGTTTTTGAAATAATTGAGCGAGTGCCTAAGATTGACCCAGATGATAGTTCAGCCTTGAAACCTCCCAATGTTTATGGAAGCATTGAGTTAAAAAATGTTGATTTTTCTTATCCAACTCGGCCAGAAATTCTAGTTCTAAGCAATTTCAGTCTCAAAGTCAATGGGGGACAAACCATAGCAGTGGTAGGTGTTTCAGGGTCTGGAAAGAGCACTATAATATCTTTGATAGAAAGATTCTATGATCCAGTTGCTGGTCAGGTTTTACTGGATGGGCGCGATTTGAAATCATATGACTTGAGATGGTTGAGGAGCCACTTAGGTCTCGTTCAACAGGAGCCTATCATCTTTGCAACTACCATAAGAGAAAATATTATTTATGCTAGGCATAATGCAAGTGAAGGGGAGATGAAAGAGGCAGCGAGAATAGCGAATGCTCATCATTTTATCAGCAGTTTACCTAATGGTTATGACACACACGTCGGAATGAGGGGGGTAGATCTGACTCCAGGACAGAAGCAAAGAATTGCAATTGCAAGAGTTGTTTTGAAGAATGCACCCATTTTGTTATTGGATGAAGCCAGCTCATCCATCGAATCTGAGTCAAGCCGGGTGGTGCAGGAAGCCCTCGACACTCTAGTCATGGGGAACAAAACAACGTTTCTAATTGCACATCGAGCTGCTATGATGAGGCATGTGGACAATATTGTTGTACTTAATGGTGGGCGAATTGTGGAGGAAGGTACTCACGATACATTAATGGGCAAAACTGGTCTATATGCCCGATTGATGCAACCTCACTTCGGGAAGCGTTTACACCAGCATAGACTCATTTAGATGGTGTCTGGTGAATCTGTAGTGGTTGTGACGTGGCTCTCTTCTGACCCTTAAGAATGTGTCTGTCACTGTTGGGATGAAATTCCAAATTTGTGGTACCACAGAATGAGATTAACAAACATGGACAAGGGGTAGATTACTGTATTTTGC
Organism: Fraxinus excelsior; assembly: GCA_019097785.1. Lineage (NCBI taxonomy): Eukaryota > Viridiplantae > Streptophyta > Magnoliopsida > Lamiales > Oleaceae > Fraxinus > Fraxinus excelsior. The sequence continues at coordinate 6,472,722 of CM032629.1, read as the reverse complement.
TGTGCTGGTGGAGGCAATGCTTGTTGACATGATAACTATGGGTTGGTGCATTTTGTAGTCGATTGAAGAGTAGGGTTTGTAGAGTTTGATTAGCCTTTATCAGGATAGGCATTTGGGAGAATTGGATGCATATTCTTTTGGAGGCAGGCAGAATTAGTTTAGAACTTTGCCCTGTTTCTCCATTATATATTGATTTGTTAATCGTAGAGTTGGATGAACCAGCAGTAGTGTTCAGTTAGATGGAGATTGAATCTATATTTCTTTTCTTTCATTTTTGGGTGGCTTGTTTGTGTGTGGCCAGTCGGCCTTGTTTTTCCTTTTTTTTTTTTCCTCCCTACCTTAGGCTATTCTTCCCTTTAGCTACTGCCTTCACCAATTTTCTTGATGAACATGTTTCATCCTTGCGCGAAAATTGTATAAAACCTGAGAATGAAGGCGGTTGATGTAAATTTTTGTATATAATGAGGTTAAAAGATGTTCACTATTCTTTGCCTTGTTCGATGCTGTCACTATGGATTCACTTTTAACTATTGTTTATATATAGTCGAGCTTTTAAATACTCTTATCAGTGATTGTATGTAGCTTTTGCTGAACATGATGTGTTTTTTCCCCGGAAAATGTTGCATTTCAATTTTCCATGTTGTACCAATGTACTGTGTGGGTGAAATACTCGACCACGAGTTTAGATTTGTGGTCTCCATTTGGTTGTCCCATAGTTGTCCTTTTGGCTGTTACCCCGCTAAATTTGACACTTGGGTGTGCTAGCAAATGGGAAGAGGCAAACACGGTAGGGTACAAGTGAGATCACATTTGTAATCACGTCTTTCCCATTTGCTAGTAAGAGCTTATACATCGAGGTTTCAAAATTTAGTGTTGTGGCAGCCAAATGGGTATAGTAAATCTCAACTTCTCGACTGCGATATTTCTTGTGATTAGTTTTAATAATGTAATAAATTGATTTTCTACTTTCAATTATTCTCCTCTTCTTGGGATACGTTTCTCTTTCCCTTTTTCAATTGTTCATTGTCAAATTAATACGCTCCCGTGGCATTTTATTTCATATTTTTTACTTTTATTATGTTAATTTTCTTACACTCAAATTATATACATCACAAACTTGACGTGCATATGCATATGCACAACGTAAATAATACACAAATGTATATGATCATGCATTTAGTGTTTGCTAACAAACTCAACGATTCCTTGTAGCTGTCTTGTTATTCTTAATTGGACTCCTTAATTTTCATGAACACAACCAGCAAGTATAAATACATGTTAAAAGGACACGCTGAAGACGATTAATTGTTTAATTTAAGTTTTAAAAAACGATGCAAGGTATACCACATCGATGGAGATTGCTTAGTGGCCAAGAAAACTGGAAGAACCTTTTAGACCCCCTCGACATTGATTTGAGGAGATACATTATCCACTATGGAGAAATGGCTCATGCAACATACGACGCTTTCAACTCTGAAAAACTATCAAGGTATTGTGAAACCATTTATTTAAGTTATGTCTCACACACCACCTCACGGTGTATGGAAGATTCATTTTTCGTAAATGCCTAACAAGTTAACAATTTTCATGAGTGGGAGTGACGTTTGAATGTCGTCATCTAATATTATAAACTCTCGAGATGGAGTAAGTTTATTTATTAATTTATCCCTTGTTTCGTTTTGCTAAAAGTCAGATTTTTGTAAGTTTTCATAGAAAATTAAGAAAAATGTGATTGAAAAGTTGATAAAAAGTTTAGTTTTATGGAAAGTGTTAAAATTAATTGTTGATTTTGACTTTTTTAGTTATCCCCTCTTTGGTTTTGCAACAACACACATTTTTAGTGGATTTGATAGAAGTTGATGAAATGCAGAGTTGAAAAATTGATAAAAGTCGTGGATCCCATGAAATATGTGGGTAAAAGTAATTGTTGACTTTGATTTATATTTTTATCAATTTTTTTTTTTTTTCCTTTTTATCTAAATCAAAGATGGGCTTAAATTGTGTCAGCAGGTATGCAGGGAGCAGCAGATATGCAAGGAGTAATCTATTAGCCAGGGTAGGATTAGAAAAAGGCAATCCATTCAAGTATGAAATTGTGAAGTATATATATGCAACTTCTAGCATCAGTGTTCCAGATGCATTTATAATGAAGCCCTTAGCAAGTGAAGCTTGGTGCACAGAATCAAATTGGATGGGTTATGTAGGTGTCTCAACTGATGAAGGAAAAGTTGCATTAGGAAGAAGGGATATTTTGATTGCATGGAGAGGAACAGTTCAACCAATAGAATGGGTGAAAGATTTTGATTTCCCACTTGTACCAGCAACCAAGATTCTTGGAAAAATAACTGGTGGTGCTAATGTACACAGCGGTGTGCTTTCGATTTATACTTCAACTGATAAACAATCGAAATACAACAAAACAAGTGCACAAGACCAGGTATATAAGAATTCATTGAGATATATTATCGTATTGAGAAATTGACTAAAAATATATAGAGTTGGAAAATGGGTCATTGGTCGCCCGCTTGGGATGTTGACCTTCAATATCATCCCTGAGCTCCTCTAACAAGAAAAGAAAGAAACAAATGCTGACTAAGCATGAAAACAGACAGAAAATGAAAAGGGCCTGAAGATGTTCATTAGAATACTCACAAAAGTTGGCATTTGGATTGAGGGTTTTGAAACTCTTCCCCTTGTGATTGAGTTTTTGACCAAGAGAATGTTTGAAATTGGTGATTTAAGTGTAGAAGGCAAGTGGATTCAACCTCTAACATTTTAGGAATGTTTCTTGAACACATAACTTAATTATCAGCACAATATGTAGAGTTACACTATCAATCAAAGGTAAATTCCATTGTTAATTGCTTTAAAATGACCAGGTTCTATCGGAGGTAAGGCGACAAGTTGATAGATTCAAGAACGAAGAAATGAGCATAACTGTAACAGGCCACAGTTTGGGTGCTGCACTTTCAACATTGTGTGCAGCAGACATTGTAACCAATGGTTACAACAGGCCGAGTGACCGACCAAACAATCCTTGTCCCGTGACAGCGTTCAAGTTTGGCAGTCCACGAGTTGGGGACTCGAGTTTTAAGGAAATTCTAGACTCTATGAAAAAACTTCATATACTAAATGTTCGTAATGCAGCAGATCTTGTTCCTCACTATCCACCATTTGGGTACACAAAAATCGGAACTGAGCTACTAGTCGATAGTAGAATCTCCCCTTTCCTGAAGTATCCTGGAGATGTTGTAAGTTGGCATATTTTAGAGCCTGGTTATTTGCATCCAGTAGCAGGAACAAAAGGGAGTGAAGGAGGGTTTCACTTGGAAGTTAACAGGGATATTTCTCTTGTAAACAGGAGATCAGATGCTCTCAAAGATCAATATTCAGTACCCACTTTTTGGTGGTGTCAACAGAATAAGGGTATGGTTCAACAGGACAATGGCCACTGGGAATTACACGACCATGAGAACAATGATAATTGATAGTGTTTATATCTTTGTATGTAACACTCTTAACATACTTTCTAATATAATCCCCTTAAAACGTGATTACCGAATTGTAGCTCTAGTATTTAGACAAGTAAATATTGAAGCCAGCAAATGAATCAGAAATCGAAAAAGGGGATGTTTTTACAAGTGACTACTTATTGACCCAACCATTGATCTTTATTCTAATCTTCTGCAACGAGTCATTGAATAGAAACTCTCTTTTTTGCACTTAGGATCGAGTTTCAACTATGTCATTTGAAAATTAATTTGTGTTCAATGAAGGCAGGTTAAATCTTTCATAACGATCGACTTTACCTAAGAATTTAAGAGCGGCAATATTGTTACTCTATATCAGCACATTTGACATAGTAAACTCTTGACATAAAGGTTTGTTTTACACACACATGATAGTTGGGTTTTTTGTGACCAATGACACTAGCAAGCCCATGTGGATTGCCACGTCTGCTCATTATTTTTAATAATCAATTATGCATCTTGTAGTTACATCGTCTTTGGAATCCAACATAGACTTCGGTTGCAATTTAATTGAAGTTAATTGACCCTATAATTGCAAATTGAAGTTCAATAACCTAATTACTGCTAGGGTAAAAGTTGGGTGACCACCAGGACAATTAACTCAATTAAAAACACATTTCTGTAACATTTTATATAAAAATATATATATTGAAGAGAATATATCTTTGGAGTACCACTTAATACCAAGTCAAAGATAGCCAAATAGATATTCTCCACATCTTTCTCCTCGAATCTCTCTCTCCTCTTCACCTTTTAAGTCCGTCTTGCTACTCAAAAGGTTTAGCAAATAATCATTAGAAACAGATAAACAAAGCAAGAACACCCCAAAAAATGTCTTCCAAAGTTTATATACTGTTCAATTTGTTCTTTGCCCTACACTTAGTTGCAGTGCATTGTGTCGAGTTTCGTGTAGGTGGCGAGGCCGGCTGGGCCGTCCCCTCGTCGAAGAATGATCAGCTATACAATGATTGGGCTTCCAAGAACAGGTTCAAGATTAATGACACCCTATGTAAGTAGTATTTATTTCTTTCTTCCTATATCTAAACTCTTTCTGCATGCATATCAGAGATATTTTTTAGTGTACTAATATACAAAATGCAGGCTTCGAGTATAGCAAGGATTCTGTGTTAGAGGTGACACAAGAAGAATACGAGAAATGTCGATCAGCTCATCCTATGTTCTTCTCCAACAATGGAAATAGTACCTATACATTGGACCATCCGGGCTTGTACTATTTTATAAGTGGTGTTGCAGGACACTGTGAGAGGGGACTGAAGATGATTATCAAAGTTTTGGAGCCAGAAAGCCCTCCTCAGGTAGCAAACCAGACTTCAAACTCATCAACTGCCAGTGCTGCATTTGAGTTTCCTGCTGTTCTAACTCTTCTTATTCTATTTGTGTCATTTTCTTGGGCCATCTTCATGTAATTTTAGTGCAATTGTTTTTGAGTTTCAATTTAATAGGGACTCGAAATGTCCTTTTTTGGATAATTTAAACTCTTGGATTTCGATTGGTTTTTAGATTCTTGGTTTTGGTTTGAATGAGATCATCGGTTGAGTGATTTGAAATATTTATATGAGTAGATTACAACATTGTTTGGTACGTCATGCTATGTCTTAATTATATTGTATGAGTTAATATTATAAATGGTTGTTGACGTTCGACTGAAATTTAAAATTGGAAGTTAAATTTTGTTATATAATCGATTACTCTTTTAGCAACACCCACTCCAAATCCTATGTAGCTCCATTTAATCTTGAAGTGATTAATGGTTATCGTGTCAATGTCATGAAATTACATATATCTTCTACATAAAATGTGGTTTCTTAAGAAAAAAAAAAAGGAAAAAGAAAAGAAAAAAGAAAAAAACTCTTATTCAACCAAAATATCTTGAATGGCTTCTTTCAACTCTTTGTTGGAAAATTGAGAAATTGGCTGATTTTGGCATGAGTTTTGAGTGGGATCTGTTTGACTATTTTGGAATATAAAGATTGATTTGTACTCTCCTCCGCGAGTACATCGAAATAATATATTTACTTGTCAAACTTGATGCTCGGGTGAATGAAAAATTGAAACTCAAAGTATGCCACTTAAAATGAGTTTTTGTTGATGGGAAAACTAAAAAAATGAATTTGTCCCACATAAAAAGTGGATGAAAACAAAAACCACTTTATAAAGAATTACACTTTAGAATGGTGTAATCATGTGTAACACTCTCTTCATGTGCGCACACAGAGGGTGCAAATCATGGACCAAAATGAACTTCAGATCTTAAACTTGTGTGCGGACGCGACCTGCGTACACGAATGTCGGACCGAAAAGAGCAAAACTGGCCCCTTAGGAGTGTGACTTTTCATTTTCTGAAACAGTTGAAACTCCTATGATAATTGCCATTATTTGAATGTGCAAGTTACACTCTCAAGAGCCAGTATATATATGTTTCATTTCTCCTCTGTTCAACACACGAATTTCATATGAGAATTCATCTCCATACAATTTCCATTCTGTCTCAGTTTTCAATTTTACTTCAGTCTTGGTAATATTGTTTGGACACTAACTCAGTTCGTCGGACTAAAATATCTGGTACTCAGATTTTACTGTTCTACCGTTGTATCCTGGGAAGCAAACGTTCATATTAAACTTCAAGCACGTACAGTGAGGGAGAAAAACTGTTTTAAGGAAATTATATGTAACACAGGTCTCAAGTTAAAAGTTTATTACTGTTTAATTATTTTTTTGCTTGTTATTTCTTACTATAATTAACAAATCATTAGATTTATTTTATATATGATTTAATATGTTATGGTATGCAAAAATCTAAGCTGTAAATACGGTAATTCTTGCATATAAGGTTATTGTTGCATATACGAAACTCTTGCATATACGGTAATCGGTGCATATACGATAACTCTTGCATATACGGTATCCTGTACTGAAACACTTGTCTAACACCCTTAACACTATTTTCATGTAAAAGTCGCTGAAACAAGAGGTTAGTTGAGAGTAATCGACAATTTAAAGGGTATTAATCGAGGTTTAATGATTGCTATATTGGATATGGCATTAATTAGTGGTCAATTATGTAATATTATTTAATTTCAGTGACTAAATATGTCAAGATAATACTTTAAGGACTAATTTGAAATTTTATCCGTGCACATCAAGATTTATTCGGCTGCTATGTTGCATTTTTGTTCTTTTAAAGTTTTTCAATCAATCACTTATTGTTGTATAGTCTAAACATGTCGCATTGCTAATAGTTGGAAGCAATTCAAAGAGACAATAGATGGTCGACGATAGCTCGTCATCTCACGATTCACAACAAACTACAACAATTTGACTTTTATCTAAACCAACCAGCGATGATATTATTTCTACACATTTATTTGCCTCCTTGTAGTCTATTGATCCCTCAAATTCAATTGGATCTAATCGATTGTGGTTCAGTATGACTCTTGTCTTTCGACCAGAATCAAATGGTTCAATTTGGAAAACCCCAAACGATACTGATTCGATACATTTTGACAAAAATAGGATCCATCGAACCACGCTAATCCTAAATTCATGGCAGTAAAGAGGTACGAATCATTGAGCAAATGGAGTTATAGCTTTCACAATCTATGGAGGAATATTCAAATCTAAACAGATTCTTCAATTTCTTAAAAAAATCGCAGCATATTTTGTTTAGGGATGTCAACGAGCCGAGGCGAGCCCGGTCAAAAAAAATAAGGCTTGAACCCGAGCTTTAGCAGGCCGAGCCGAGCCGAGTCCGAGCCGGCTTGATTTTTTTATTTTTTTTAATGTCAAATCTACATTTTTACTTAAAAAATTTAAAATTTGTACGATTTATACGTATGATAAATTAAAGAAAAAAGCTCGGGCTTTTTTGTGCCGAACTTTTTTGGGCCCGAGCCGAGCAAAGTCTGACCAAAAAAATGAGGCTCAGACAGAGCCTTGGCTCGTTGTAACCGAGCCCGAGCCGGGCCAGGCTCGAGCTTTTTCCGAGCCGAGTCCGAGCCGACGAGCTTTTTTGCCATCCCTAATTTTGTTGCATGATGTTATCCTATGATTTCATGTTCATTTATTATTAGCAATTTGATTTTTGACGACGGTTTTCGTCCAAATGTCTTGTCAGAAGGTTGAGGTTAAAAAGACGATGAAAAAATTGGAGATATGGCCACGAAAATAAGCAAACCTTAGGAATTTTAATTATAATTAAAATGTGGTGTGATTAACATTTAGACTAATATTTTCGAATTATGGATCACTCACAATATATTAATAAAAAGCGACTTAAATATATTAACATTATTTACTAAGAAAATATTATCAATTATCATGGCTGTCGCGAATTACTTACTAGGAAAATGTTCTTATTAATATCTGACGTATTTTTAAGTGATCATTGTCTTTTAACACAATAGAAAGACAAATTTAGCTAAGGCTGTTTGGACCAGATTAAAATCAGATTTTAATCTAAATTAAAGTCAAACAATCAATATCAACAACATCTTTCATGGGTCCCACATCTTTTCAATCACACATTTCAAAAACATCTATCACAATTCACTTAAAATTTGATTTTATTCTACACCAAACACACATTAAGTGAATGGTACAAGAACTTTGTCCCTGTATTAAAATTATATATGCACTTTATTCCTTGTATTAAAATTGTATATGGATTCACAAATTTATATCTTATCCATACAATAATTAACTTTCATCTGTCAAAATTAATAATAATAATAATAAATATACCTAACAAATGACGTGCTTCTAAGACAATGGCGTAGCGGACAATTGGTATTACCAAATTACGTCATTTAAATTATATTTATGTAGGAGATTTAAATCACGTTTAATTTGAAAAGAATTCTCAAATTGCAAACAAGAGGATTAGTAAGTGGTGACGGAAGTGAGCTTCTCGAGTATTCTAAAGTCAGTTCCATGAGTAACAGAATAAGAAGAAAAAATATATGAAGTGAATAACTTATACGATAATTGTTTTTATGTTAACAAGGAAATGTATCATAGCGTCAGCTTTGTAAGGGGTTGATTCCGAACAATTTTTGAACTCTTATTATTGCACTCCCTCTTATGCAATTTGGCACCAAATGGATATGAAATGTGAATAAATGGAACCGATACCCTTGTCGTTGTGACATGAAGATACCCTTGCGAGGCCTTTCTATTTCCGGGCCAAGGAAATACTTTAACTTCCCAAGGTCTTTCAACTTAAACTGATTATGTAAGAATCCCTTTAGAGAACTAATTTCTTGTTGATCAAAACCAGTTATAAGTATATCATCTACATAGACCAAGAGGGCTATAAATGTGTTCCCAATACCTTTTGTGAATAGTGAGTAATCAGATTTCGACTGCTTAAAACCATGATCAACTAAGGTGTTAGAGAATTTGGAAAACCATTGTCTCGATGCTTGCTTAAGGCTGTAAATAGACTTATGGAGTTTACATACCAACCTCTCCCCCTGAATTCTAGAACCAGCATACTCTTTGTATCCCAATAGCAAGTCCATGTATATTTCTTCGAACAAATCTCCATTGAGAAAAGCGTTGTTAACATCGAGTTGTACGATATTCCAATTGTTAATAGATGCTATTGCCAGGAGAGTTTTGACTATAACGAGCTTGACAACAGGTGAAAAAGTCTTATTGAAGTCCAAGCCTTCATGCTGAGTATATCCTTTAGCTGCCAAGCGTGCTTTATACCTTTCTATGCTACCATCTGATTTGTACTTTATTTTGTAAACCCATCGGCATCCAATATTCCCTCAGGTAATTTAGTAACAGACCAAGTATTAGTTGTCTCCATGGCATCTAATTCAGCTGCCATGACATCTTTCCAGTGAGTGTAATTGACTGGTTGATGGTAGTGTTCAGGTTCGAAATTGGATGATACATTTAACAAAAAGTGGCGGTGAGATGAAGAAAATATCTTATATGATATGTGTCTGGATAATGGATATAGAAAAGAATCAGATGGCTGTGGACCATTTGTTAGAAGGTTACAATGGAAATCCCTAAGGTAAGAAGGAGGTCGACTGGATCTTGATGATTTTCTGAGAGCATCTGATGTGAAAGACTGATTGGTAGTTGGAGAGTTGGTTTGCAAATCATTTTCATTATTTGCAGGTTGATTATATATATCAGGAACTCTAGGATGTGATGAATATAAAGGTAAATGAAAGTCTTTTTCAGAAAAAGAGATAGGTAGCACATGATCAGGAAAAGGATCAACAACATCAGAGTGATGAGAAATGGTTTGAAACGGAAAGACGTGTTCTTGAAAAATAACATCTCTAGAAATGAAGAAAGTTTTGGAAATGATATCATACAACTTATACCCCTGTATTCCTGAAGGATATCCCACAAAAATACAAGTTCTAGCTCTAGGAGTAAACTTTGTTCGACTGGATTGTAGAGTGGAGGCAAAACATAGGCTACCAAAAACTCTGAGTTGACTGTAATCTACTGGAATATTGTACATCAAGCAAAAAGGACTTTTATTTTGTAATATGGAAGATGGAGTTCTGTTGATAAGGAAGGTGGCAGTCAATATACACTCACTCCAAAAATGAATAGGGACTCGTGCCTGAAAATATAGTGATCTAGCAACGTTGAGCAAATGTTGATGTTTCCTTTCAACCATTGAATTCTGTTCAGGCCTTTCAACACAAGTGAACTGATGAATAACTCCTTTATAATGGAAAAAAATCGGTGAACTTCAACTCTTGTGCATTATCGGATCTAAACTTCTTAATCACTTTTTGGAACTGAGTTTCAACCACGTTAAAAAATCTGGGAATGATACAATTGACATCTGATTTGGATTTCATAAGGTATACCCATGTGAAGCGTGTGCTGTCATCTACCAAGGTAAGGAAGTATCTGTGACCTTAAGTGAGAAGGGATGTGATATGGTCCCCATGTGTCACGGTGTATCAAATCAAATGCATTACTGGAAAAATGATTGTTTGAGACAAAAGGAAGTCTCCTCTGTTTCGCCAATGGACATATATTACAAGGAATGAAATTACAGTTTCCATACTTATTACAGGTCAAATGCAATTGATCTTTCAGTAAAAATAACTTCCTAAATGACAAATGACCTAATCTGTGATGCCATGTATGAGCATTCACTTTATTTACAGCAGAATAAATTAAAAGGCAAACATCATCAATCAATTTGTTGTCATCATGTGTTGAATCAATAGAGATATCACTCAAGATGTACAAACCAGCAGCCCTTTTACCCTTGCCAATCATCTTCCTGTTCTGAGTATCCTGAATAACACAGGTGTTAGCATAGAACTTAACTTCAATGTATGAATCCTTGGTCAATGCACTAACGGACATCAGATTGAATCTAAACTGTGGCACATATAAAACATCTTTGAGCATCAAATTATGATCACATTTAACAGTTCCAATGAATTTGATAGGAATTCTCTTATAATTTGGTAATGTGACATATGCATTCTCAATTGATTTCATAGTACAGAATGCGGATCGAATGGAGCATATATGACTGGTTGCCCCAGAGTCCATCACCTACTGTTTAGGTGAGTTTATCCATGAATTAAGAGCAACATAAAAACAAGTACCTGACATTTGGTTAGAATGCTCAGCAGTACCCATGTCAGCCTTTGCAACAGCTAAATGGTTGTTCAACATATTCAGCAGTTGTAGATTTTAAGTAGAATTCAAGGATTGCATGAACTCTCTTGCACTGCTCTGTGCTTGCTCCAAATTATGCTAAGAAACAACCTGGTTTGTAGAATCAACATGTTTTGACCTATTACTCACAGCTCCCAATTGTTCAGTGAAAACAGACTTCTGCCTCACCTTATAACCATGGGGAAATCCATGTAGTTTGTAACACCTATTCATAGAATGCCCTTCCAGTCCACAGTAAGTACACATTGTCCTTTCCTTCTTCTGATACTTGTTGTATGTTTGTCCTGAGAAGGTTTTCTTAGGATCAGATCTGGCATAAAATGCCATAGAATTTCCAGCATTAGAATTACTCGCATCAATGTGTATACTCCTTTGATGTTCTTCCTGAGAAACAAATGAAAACACCTTGTTGATTGGAGGTATAGGATCCATAAGCAACAATTGTCCCCTGACTTGTGCATATGAATCATTTAACCCCATTAAGAATGACATGACATACTCCATTTGATTGTGTTTAGCAACTTTCTTATTACCACTACAAACACATTTTCCGCAAGAACATATTGGCCTATAGTTGCTCAACTCTTCCCAAATCGTCTTCAATTTGGTAAAATGTACACCAACAGTTAACTGACCTTGATTAAGATTCATCAATTCACGCTTCAGCTGAAATATTCGAGGTCCATTCTTCTGCTGAATTTTTTTTTTAAATCAATCCATATGTCATGTGCTGATTCAGAAAAAAATGATACTTGTAGAAATCTCTTTAGACACCGAGTTTAGAATCCATGAGATAACCATATTGTTACCACAGATCCAATTGTTAAGTTTCTCAACATCATCTTCAGGTTTTGCCAATGACCCATTCACAAAACCTAGTTTATTCTTCATTGATAGAGTTATTACCATAGATGTACTCCATGAACTGTAATTATCACTAGTAAGAAGTTGCGATACCAGTACTAGGCCTGGATTATCTGAATGATGGATGTAATAAGGACTTGACCCATCATCAATGGCGGAATTGCTCACTGATGATGAGAGATTATTCACTGCTGATGCCATTCTAACAAAGGGCGATGAAACAGAGTTAATCGAGATTTTAAAAAAATGGAAGCATAACAGTTCTGATACCATATTGAAGATCTGAAGAAAGGATTGAGAAATAGAGAAAAATGAAGAAGTAGAAAGTAGATCTGAATCACATTGTATTACTCATGGAAGAATCCAAATAAAAAATGATATAGTGCGGAGTATTATATATAAATAGAGTCTAGAATTGACTAACTAACTAATCCAGCTATACAGTAGAATCTAAGCTGTACACGTGTATATGATCAACTAATCCAGCTGTCAAACATGGTTGGCTTGCTCCAGTTGTCTGCCATCCTCTTCTTCTAACTGCTAGTTCTGTTAACAACGTTCCTCAAAATATTCGAAATTTTGTGTACTTTTGAAATTAAATATGATTGGAATACCCTAAAAATGCAATTTAATGACGTGATTTTAATGACAAGTGTCTGTCACATCATTTTTACTTAGGCACTTTATTTACCACTTGAATTGTTTGATTAGTTTTGGCAGACAAGTTAATTCGTGTATGAATGAGATAGAAATTTGTGAGTTCATGTATGACTTCGATACAAAATTGAATTCATAAATGATTTTGATACAATGAGTAAAGTTCACGTACTATTTACGTAATTTATTTACCAAGTGCCCGTCACATCATTGTCGTTTAGGCACTTTGTTCGCAATGTGGATTATTGAAATAATTTGATCGACGAAAGTTAATTCATATATGAATGCGATATGAATACCCGCCTTGTTTATATATATCCCTATTTTATTTTATTTTCTTGGAAACTCTAGGGTTATTGGAAAATTGAGCTAATGGATTTTAAGTAATCAGTTTGAGTTTGAGCATAAAGTTGGGTAAGGTGATTTTAAACACATATATATAATCATAAAGATTAGAAAAATAAAATTGTTTTGCCTACTCCATCAATTTCTGAATACATTCAAAATTCTAACCAAAATTCTTTGGATTCAAGATCTTATTATTCAAATACCCTTGCTCTTTCTTCAAATAAATTTTCAGTTCTTGGAAAAATTCCTCAAACCCTTGAAAAACCTTCAAACTACAAGAAAGCTGTTCAAACAGGTTCTGGAAAACTTCCATAAATCAATTCAAAGCCATTTCTATATTTTGTTAAAAATAAAGTCATTACCCTCTTCCATATGGAAACAACATGGATTGGAAAATATTCATATATTTCTGAATGTTTTTCCGATATTTTTCCTCCTTCCTCTCAATATCTTCCAAATACTCTTCAAAAATCACGAGAATTCTACGAAAAAAATCTTACTCAAAATCGGATCTACTGTGATTACTCATACTCCAAATAAACAAAATCTTCAATATATTGACTTCTCAAAAATATCAATTTGCAAAGTGTGACATTTGATGACTGGGGTCAACACCCTTGGAAAGAAAAGAAAATAAACCTCTCAAAAGGTGAAGAATTTTCTTATCATTTCAATTATCTTGATTATCAAGATACTTGGTTCAATATATTTTAGACCAGTGAATCGTTCATGGTTTATCATTTTTCACCAAGCATGTCAAGATATTTTTCCAAAATGGTTTGAATATTTTGGACTTCTATTTAAACCTTGTGCAACACTCTTAGAGTGTGTTATTATTGTTAAACTTCTGTGTAAACCTTGTGCAACAAGATAGACTGAATCCAAGCAACCCATCCAACGCTCTCTCAGTTCTCGGCTTCACGGGAATAAGCTAACCAGGTTCACCTGTAACACAAAAGTCTAACAATCTAAGAGTATTTTGATAGAATATGGCTCTGATACCAAACTTAGCCCAAAGTAAATAAAGACAGAGAAAGAGTAGAAAATATTTGAAATTTTATTGAACAAAGAAAAATTTACAAGGGGAATGCAACAAACTTCTCCCTATAAAACTTTCATTACAATGAAAGAAAAAAACTTGAATTTATAGATGGAAAAAGTAACATTAATGGAATCTTGAATAGTTGATTGAGGCCTTGATTGAACAATTGTTGTCGACTACTTTACAAAAAGTAGGAGGATATTTCTTTCCTGTCATGCCGAAAGTTTGATCTGACAAAAGATTTCTTTAATAAATAGAATTCCTTCTTTAATAAAGACTACTTTAATAAAGTTAATTGATTCATTTTGTCTTGACATATATTGAAAAGTAACCACCTTGAACTATGAACTCGGTAATCCCTTAAATCATCAAGATAATTGAAATGAGAAGAAAATTCTTCACCTTTTGAGAGGTTCATTTTCTTTTCTTTCCAAGGGTGTTGACCCCAGTTATCGAATGTCAACACTTTGCAAATTGATATTTTTAAGAAGTCAATATATTGAGGATTTTGTTTATTTGGAATGTGAGTAATCACAGCATATCCGGTTTTGAGTAAGACTTTTTCGTAGAATTCTCGTGGTTTTTGAAGAGTATTTGGAAGATATTGAAATGAAGGAGGAAAAAGGTCGAATAAACATTCAGAAAGATTTCAATATTTTTCAATCCATGTTGTTTCCATATTGAAGAGGGTAATGAGTTTGTTTTTAACAAAATATTGAAAAAGCTTTGAATTGATTTGTGGAAGTTTTCCAGAACCCGTTCGAACTGCTTTCTTGTAGTTTGAAGGTTTTTCAAGGGTTTGAGGAATTTTTCCAAGAACAGAAAATTTATTTGAAAAAAGAGCAAGGGTGTTTCAAGAATAAGATCTTGAATCCAAAGAGTTTTGGTTAGAAATTTGAATGTATTCAGTAATTGATAGAGTAGGCAAAAACAATTTTATTTTTGCCTTTTTTTTTCTGGAAGAATTTGCTGAAGAGGAAGCTATATCCTCAAGCACTTTGTTGTAACAATTTATGTTGTCACTTTTCCTTTTGATTTCTCTTTCTGAGTGTTCTCACCTTTACTCGGAATTTCTCTCTTTTTAGTAACAAACTCTCTAGTAAGGAAGTCTGCAAGAATGTTATTCTTACATTGTATATATAGAATTTTAAAATCAAAACAAGACAAAATAGCTTGCCACCTTGCAAAGATATATTTTGAAACAAGATTTTTCACATCTTTCTGTAGAACATCTTTAGATGCTTTACGGTGTGTTTTTAAAATAAATGATTTATTGATTAAATCATCTTGAAATTCTGAAACACAAAGAACAATTGAAAGAATTTCCTTTTTGACTATTGAATAATTATTTTGAGAACCAGTCCAAACACCAGAATAGTAACAGACCAACTGTTCTTAATTTGACCCTTTTGGAATATGCTTTAAGACTCCACCAAACCTTAAGTCTGATGCATCTGTCTCAACTATAAGATTAGCATCTGGGTCAACAATTGAGAGACAAGGAATATTTTTGATAGCTCTTTTGATATTTTGAACTGCTAAAGGTATACTCAGGATCCCAAGGTTTTGGATTTTTCTGTAGTCTTTTGAAAAGAGGGGCACAAAGTAGTATACTACTTTTGACAAAGTCAGACACATAATTGACACACCCTAGAAATCTTTGTTAACTAGTTTTATCAAGAATTTGATCGAAAATTTATCAGTAAAATCTAAACTTCTTTGAATAGGTGTAATTGTACCTTGAAAATTTGTGCTTCCAAGAAATCTTATATTTGTTTGACAAAGAACAATTATTTTTAGCAGAAACTGCTAATCCATTATTTTTAACAATATTGAAAAAGATATTTAAATGTTTGAAATGTTGTTCCAAACTTTCAGAATAAAATAAAACATCATCAATGTAAACAATAATAAAATTTTGATAAGGATTGAAGATATCATTTATGATTTTTTCAAATTCTGAAGAAGAATTTTTAGGCCAAATGGCATAACATTCCATTCATATTGTCCAAATGGAATATTGAATGCAGTTTTATATCTATCTTCTTTGATTTGTGTATGCCAAAAGCCAGATTTCACATCAAATTTGGAAAAGATAAATGTTTTGAACAATCTATTCAGAAGATCTTTCTTTTGATGAAGAGGATAACGAATCTATTGAAGGGCAAAATTGAGGGGCTTGTAATTAATTACAAGTCTTGGAGCACCATGTTCTATTTCTGCTTGATTAAGCACATAAAATACAGAGCAACTCCATGGAGATTTACTAGGATTAGGAGTGGGCAAAGCCCAAACCAACCCGAGAAAACCGATCAACCCGACCCAAACCGACCGGGTTGGGTCGGTTTTTTGAAATTTTTGGGCGGGTTGCGGGTTGTGGGTTGGGTAATCGGGTCGGGTCGGGTTGGGTCGGGTTGCGGGTTAGCAACCCAAACCCGACCCAACCCAACCCAACAAAAAAAAAACTCTACATAAAAAAAAATCAATCCTTAAGATACCAAAATCGACACGGCTATATAATTATATGTACAAAAGAACTCGAATAGAAAAAAATGTTAGCGGATTTAAAAAATGTTAATACAAAAGAACACATATAATCACAAGCGCAAAAAATTGACAAAAAATAGAGAACGGCCCAAACTCAAGAAAGTTGATATACAGCTAACAAAAATATGCCCTCTACACGAAAGTTAATTACTTGAATTCCATGACAAAACAAAATATATTAAGAAGATACTAAAATTCACATGAACCGTGTAATTACTCCAGTGAAAAGAATTCGAATAGAGAAAATAATTCAGAAATAAAATTTCACGAACCTTAAAAATGAATTCTGTAATCTAATATTGGCACACTGAATTGAAAAAGGAGGAGCGTGAATCGATAAATTTTAATTTTTGATTTTCAAGTCATCACTCGAATCAATTTTCATTCAACAACTATATTTTCAAAGATAATTGCCGTCAAATTGTGGGTGCAATATTGAGCAAACCCGTCTCGTGAATAAATAGTCAAACTCGTCTTTGTGAATAAATTTTTTTTGAAAATGAGATAGTATTTTTTTTGTAAAAGTTACTAATGAACATATCATTGGATTGTACTATTTTATTTTTCAAGTTTATTAACATTGGATGGCTAACGGTTATATTAATGTTATTTTACATCAAAAAAATGGATGATTTTAATTTTTGTGTAATAAATTTTTCTCAAACCGACCAACCCGACCGACACATAATTGGGTTGGGTTGGGTTGGGTTTCAACATTTACATGGGTTGGGTTGGGTTGAATTTCTAACAAACCGACAATGTTGGGTTGGGTTTGGGTTGGGACAAAAACCGACCCAACCCAACCCACGCCCACCCCTAACTAGGATAAATTAGTCCTTTTTCAAGTAAATCTTTGATTTATTTGGTACAATAATCAAGAAGTTCCTTAGTCATTTGAATAGGTCTTGACTTTGTAGGAATCATTGATTCATGAAAATCAGAATTGTACGGTAGAAAAACAATATTTTTCTTTCTATTCCAAAATGCATTAGAAGTAGTAGAACTTACTTCTTTTCAAATTTATGAAGAAATTGAGAAATCTTTTCTTTATTTGAAGAATTTTGCAACTAATCATCAATTCTTTGAAATTTAATTTCTTCTTTAAGAAAACGAATATATTATTTTTTAAAATTTATATTGTTAATAATTTGAGAAATAGATGCTTGCTTAAGAGAATTAACATCACTGTGAGAAGGAGAATTTGTAAATTTGAAAAAAAGATCTTGGCCAAATATATTGGTTGTAAGTCCTTTTCTAGAAGCTTGGAAAGGATAAATTTGGACGATAAAATGAGTACCAAGAATTACTTCTTGATCCAAATCTTTAACAAGATAAAAAATATTTTTGAATCAAATATTTGAATTGCAAACATGAGCATTTGAAAGTTATATTGAATATTCAATTTTTTTCCACTGGCACCGTAAAGACGTTCAATGGTTCTTTCAAAGTATTTTGTAGCGATTAATCCTTCACGGATACAATTTTGATAAGTACCTGAATCAATAAGAACTATAGTTGTTAATTTGAAACTTTTATTAACAACTATAACCATTTAATTGTACCATTTTTGAAATTGAACATGATTGATAACATTGACCTTTTCTTCCTCTATCAATGGAAGATTTTGATCAGGATTATCATAGAGTTCAGGATGATCAAATTGAGCAATATATTCTAATTCTTTTTTAGAATCAAAATCAGAAGAATCATTTTGAATTTGAATATTTGAAGTACTTTCCTTGTTGGATTTAAAAAGGGCGACTTCAAATTTGATGTCTCTAACTTGATGTTCAAGACGAGTAATTTGAGATTTCATATCCTTAACTTCTAATTTTAAATCAGAATTAGAGGATTTTGAAGATGATTCTTGATGAAACCTATTTAATATGTCTTTCATATTAAATGGTGTATGAGTAGATTTTGAAGGTAAAAGTTGAGTGAACTTTTTCTTTAATTGAGAATTATCAATTTTCTCAATTATTTCTTGAATAAGTTCTTCGTCTTTAGTAAGAACATTTATGGTTTTACATCCACAAATCTTTTTACTTTGACAAGAATTAGAAGAGACCGAAGAATTAGATTCATTATCAGAATCTTCCTGATTTTGATAAATTTGTTCTAATTTAAAATTTGAATTTTCTTCAGAACTAGAATCAAGTAATTTGAGAAGGTCGAGTTTAATATCTTCATCAATTTGAAGACTATTAATCTTTCCCTTCATAGAACATTTGTTTGAATAATGACCAGCTTGATGACATTTATAACAAGTAACTTTGGTTGAATTTTGAGATTTTAAAGGAAATTTTCTTCGAATTTTCTTTTGAATTTTTTGAAATTGAGGAGGGGAGCTTTGAACAAGCTTATTTTTCTTTTGAAAATTTCTTTTTCTTAAGAAGAATGGAAAACGTTTTTGTAGGAGGAACAAGTTTTTCAAAACCGTATTGTTCACAAAAAGATCCAATCTCTTTTCCGCTGCCAAATCGTTCAGATTTGAGCTTAGCTTTGAGCTCGAGGTCATTGCAAAGAGCAAGTCCTTCTTTGTTGATAAAACTTATGATTTCTCCAAAGGTGAGATTAAAATAAGGAATAGTATCATTATTTTGAGATTTGATAGAATTTCGCACCTTTCCTGCAAAAGGCTTTGGAAGTCCAGAGATAAATCTTTCTTTCCAAAATTCATTATTACAATCTTCACGAAGCATAACTCGAGAGAGGAAAATATCCTTATACCATCTAAAGTCATGTAATTGAGGACATGAAATATTCATCAGAATTTCAGATGATCTATCTTGAAGAACATTAGGAGTTCCAACAAAATGTTTGATAATAGAGAAAACAAGCGTAGCAAAACTGTCACTGACAGTTTTGTTATTTTCTATCTTAGTGACTTGAAGAATTTCTTGTATGTTGTCTTCAAAAAGATAATTACTCCGCCAACCTCTTAATTGACCAGTAAAGCCAACCACGAGATTAGTACAAGCAGCATATCCATCAAGATTTCTACTTGTATAGGCAGACATACAAACAGACATTTTTTCCATTGTTTGGATAATTTGAAATTCAATCATTCCATCAATATTCTATTCAACAACTTCTTCACCGGAGTAAGTGTCAATAATTTTTATTCTGAAAGAGATTTATTCTAAAAGTAAATCAGGGTGAGAAGGTCTAGGATAATATGTTGGAAGTTTTGAAAAAAAAATTAATTTATTTATTTGAAGAGGTTCTTCATCAAGAAATTAATTTTCAAGATTATCAAAAATATCGACTGTATTAATATTTTTTGATGAACTTAATTTTGAAAATTGTTTCGTAAGTTCTTCAAGAACTTGAGACTCAGAAGACAAAGAACTTTTTCCTAATTTAGGAGAAAGATTTGATTCGATAGATTTGAAAAGGAGAGGTTTCTTTTCTTCTGCCTTTGATTTCTTGACATCTCTGTAGGATGTCCTTAAATCATTAGAAGGCGAAGAATCCTTTGAATTATTCTCAGTTTCAGAATTTGATTAGCACTAGCATTTTCAACCCTTTCTTCAGACATTTGTTTGAAAGGTGATGCAATGACTTTTGTTGTACCATCAGGAAAAACTATTTCTTGAAGAGGAGGATATTCAAATTGAGAAATTTCATTTGAAGAGGTTTTCCAAGTTTTTTTGAACGATTTGGATTTTGAAATTTTTTTTACTAAAAACTTTAAAATTAACCTATTCATAAAAACTTAAATCTTCAGGATAATTGAAAAATTCATCCCAATAAGATTCAAGTTCCTCTTTGAAGACATTTGTCGAAGATTTTTTCTTAAAGCTTTGACAACAGGAGTTTGATCATTATTAAATTCCTTTCTTCTATCAATATTTGAAGAAATAACATTAAGTTGTTTTGATAATTTCTCAGTAGGAGGAGAAGGTAACATATCAGATGGTGTTGGAGAATCTAGTTCAGATAAGTCTTCAGATTCTTCTTTATCATCTGCATATTGAGGTTTTGGAATAGTAGGACAAAAATCAACATCTTTTAGTCTTTCATGAGAAGTAGAAGATCTTCCTGATTGAAAAGGAATCTCAGGAATTTCAAATCTTTATCTAGATCTAGAAATAGATCTGGAAGAAACATATCTAGTTAATTTGGAGAAGTTTGAAGGTGATGCTTCTTTAAAAATCATCCTAACACTTCCGTCAGAAAATGATAAAATTTGATTAGGAGTATTATTAACTGGAATTGGATCTGGTCTATTAGGGTCTGTTCTCTTTACCATTTTCAAGTCGTTTTCTGTTTTCGATTTTTCAAAACAGTGAAAACGCGTTCTCTTTTCTATTTTAGAAAATGCGTGCTTGAAAACAAAAAAAAATTCAACTGAAAACCCAAAACGTGAAAAAAGCCGTTTTGGCCATTTTCTGCCCAAAACACGCCCCAGAACGAAAACACGGGAAACATCCTATTTTCCTTTTCCTCTTCCTCTTGCTTGAGCGGCCGCCTCCTTCCATCAATAATTTCCACCACCCGCCACTTAAGCTGCCGGAATCCCACACCACCGGCACCCCCTCACCTCCATCTACAACCTCCAACCATCGCCTACCCATCAGACTGCCGGAAACAGCTCCAATTCTCATCCAAAATCGTGAGCGCAGTCATGGTTTTTTCCCCAGTTACTTCCACATCCGGCCACCCTCTCGATCGTGGAGCACCACCACATCATTTATCTCAACCAGGCGCATCTAGTTCTACCATGGGTCAGCCTCAATTTTGTCCAGAATCGGCTGAACTTGTTGGAGCAGTCCGGTAAGTTATTTCCGAACAGTTTGGAATTTGAAATTTGTTTGGTTTTTGGTTCCAATTGCTATGGAATTTATTTGGTTTTGCATCTAGTTGATGATATGGATTTGGTTTTGCATCTATTTTTCCTTCATTAGTTTGTAATTTTGTTAGACTAAAAATGCATTCTCCAAGGCCGTGAGAGTGTTTGATGAAATGCCCGAAAGCAATGTGGTTTCATGAATCGCAGTTATCTCAGGGTATGCGAGAAGTGGGTGTCACTCTGAAGCTCTCAATTGTGATGTAATCAGATTTCTCTCCATTGTGATGTAATGAATTATTAGTATTTGAAATGCAGAAGATGTAGAGAAGCTCAGGGAGATGGAAATATATGGTGAAATGAGACTTACCAATAGTATTATTGAAATAGTCATGGCTAAGCTAACCGAAATTGAAAGCTTGTCCTATGCGTTTGATTTTGTTAATCAAATTAAATTCATGCGAGCTTAAGGTCATAATTTGAAAGCCTGAATAATCAGTGGCACATGCCTATTTGATGACAATATATAGCAACTAGAACGTTCTCCCTTTCTTATCATTTGCTTCTTGCAATACTTGATGAGCTTTTGGTGTTGAGTTGTTGACAAAATTTTGTTCTATTGGTTTCTAACTGTCTATGACAAAATATGAATTTGAATTTTTACATGAGATGGTTACTATGATACTAGGGAGCAAGCAAATGTCTCGAGTTTGAAAATTCGACATGTAAGGCATTTGATGAGGCGGCTTGTTGAAGTGAAAATATAAACAAATAAATATCTCCTTCTCTTGGTAGTGTAAGCATTTTTTTGTTGAAATGGTTCTATACCAACAGATACTGACCCCGAAAGATGAGATGAAAGATAACAAGATGGACAGAAGAAAGTTACAGTACTTAGCGGATGTCATTCGAGATAGTATTACCGGTCGTTGTGATAATATGCAACTCTTCTATATGGCTTCTTCAACATGTAAATAATACTATAGCAGCACTAATTGTTCATTTTATGATGTAATTAGTTTTGGAGTGTGTGAGGCATAGTCAGTGTTATATAGTGACTGTAAATTTCCATTCTATGAAGTGAATGAACTATTTTATACCTGTTTACGGTTTTCCAACTTAATAAACTTAAAAGAGTTTGTTTTTTGTTTCCATATTTCACTCTTAACCAAATAAAATATCCTTATCATTTTAATTTGTACTGCAATTAGTTTTAATCTCTCTTTTTGAGGAGCGAGGCCATTACGCAAGTTTTATATTTTTCAGAAAGCTATGGCTGAGATCAAAGTGAATGCAAGTAAAAATGTTGTAAAGGCATGCGGGATTACACCTTATGTCAGACATTGTTTACTCACATCCTCACTTTTGACCTGCATTTGGCAAGATAATTCTAGTGATGGACTCCCGTCCCTAATTGACCATAGCTGTTGGAGCGATGAATCCGTCTGCCTAAACAGAAAGGTAATCCTTCAAAAACAAGCTAGTTTCTCCAGTACATGATCCGATGAAACAAGAAAGTAAGCGAGATTGGTGAGATGTAATGTGGTTTAATCCATTTTTCTCTGAAATTTACAGCTCTGGTATGCTTTGGGCAAATTGAGGGCAGAAAATTCTGCGTGGAAAGTTGCCAAGGAAAGTGGTGTTAAGCTGGCGACCATTTGTCCCGGGCTTATCACCGGGCCAGATTTCTATCGCCGGATATATTTTGCTGTCTGTTGGGCTTGTGCTTATATATACTACCTACAAGTTTACAATTTGGCTCTGTATCTTGCTAATGCACTCTGCTAATGGGCAATTGCCGTGATTAATTGAATAAGAAATACTCGTTTCTTTCTATTTCCAAGTATTGTACACATTTTATTTTGGATTTTTGCATTTGTTTGAGTAAGACAGCATGCTTGATGTATGCTATTAGGACAAACAAATGTTCAAGTTTAGCCATTAAAAAATTTGAGGACACAGAAAATATAAACGAACAAGAGTATCACATTTTTTTTTGAATCCATGAATGAAAAGTAAAACCCCTTGTTTTAGTTCTTGAGTTTTTTCGTGTTTCTTTTGGTTTATTTGAGTGTTATATTCATCAATGAACACTTTATTTTATACTCGGTGTTATTATAGTTTTTTAATTTGATTTTGTTTTATCACGATTACTTAATTTTATATTTAGTGTCATTATCATTTAATGTCATATAATATTTTATTATAATTATTCAATTTTATATAATATTTCACTATATTTACCAAACTTTTTTCATCATTTTTATTAATTTTAAACGAGGTAAAATCATAATTTTAGTATTCCAACAACACGATACCTACAAATGGTTTAAATGAATGATAAGAGTTATTTGTTCATTTGACACAGATATAATCCATCCCATTTCTAATTGTATCGATTGATCTGTTTTGATTAATTTAATTTAAGTTGTGTTTTTATATGAAGAAAAAAATATTTTAAGATTCATCAATTTTAAATTTTATATGTTATTTAATACTATATGAATATTAAACTATTAAAATTGATTGAATAATCAGATTTCTTGAATAAAACATTACAAAAAAAATTTCTCAAAATTTCAAAGTAAACACGTTTTCCATTTTTCTGTTTTGAGAAACCGTTTTTCAGAATGACAAAAAGAACGCATTTTCAATAATTTCAAAACAGACACTCAAAACACAAAACACAAAATGAAATCAAAACTCAAAACACAAAATTGAAACACGAAGAGAACAGCCCCTTAGCATTTAGAATATCCCATTCCACGCTTCTAGATTGAAGATTCCAAGGAGTTCTCTTTGGAACCATAGTATTTGAATGAAGCGAATTTACTTCCATTGGAAGTGATTCATCTCGAGGAGATGAGCGAAGTGCGCGAATATTGAGATTTGTATTCAGGAGTTTGTAATATATCCTATATATTACAACAAAAGCTCTTGATCTGCTACTAAAATCAAGATTTTTAGTTTGTATATGAAGATTGAGAGTTTCAAGGATATCTCCATCAAAGAGGCTAACTGTAAAATTTGGATAACAATTTGAAAATACAGGACCACCTTCTAGATTTGATTCTAGAACCGTGAGTGATGAATTTTCAAAATGATTATGTCTTTTATCTCGAAGAGTTAAAAGAACGTGAATTTTTCAACCAAGTCGAAACAATGGTTTAAGAGCAATTTGAACAAGACCAATATGCAAAAATTGAAATTTCTTTCTATGTTCTTGAATAGATTCTTTTGAAAGTAAAGTAATCTCAGTATTTTGATTTTTTATAGCAAGAGTTTGCTCAAAAGTTTTGATGATATAATTTTGAGTAAAATCAAACTTTCCTATTTCATAGATAGCACTTTTCTCTACCTTTGGAATAGTCCAGTTATGGAGTCTTTGCTCAATTTGAGCAATTTGAAGTTCATTTGAATTAAAATTATTCAAAGAAGTCTATTTTGATCAATTTCCTCATCATTTTGAAAATTGTTTGATAAGTTATTTATTCTGTTTCCGGAACTTCTTGACCCTCTAAACCAACCTGACAACGAAGACATACTGTAACAAAATAAACTTAAAGCATAATACCACTGTAAATCTTGTGCAACAAGATAGATTGAATCCAAGCAACCCTATCAACGCTCTCTCAGCTTTTGGGCTTTACTGGAATAAACTAACCAACTTCTCCTGTAACACAAACAAAGCTATCTCGATGATTTAAGAGATTACCGAGTTCATAATTCAAGGTGGTTACTTTTTAAGATATGTCAAGACAAATGAATCAATTAACTTTATTAAAGTAGTGATCAAAATCAAAGTCTACTTCTTAGCTAGTCTCAGATGAATCTTGAACTAAAGATTTTGAAGCAATTTCAATAAGTGAAGCACTCTTTTCTGCTAAAATTGACATATCTTCAGTGATTGAACATTTGGCTTGGAAATTCTAGGATTATTGGAAAATTGAGCTAAAGGATTTTAAGTAATCGGTTTGAGTTTGACTGTTTGAGCATAAAGTTGGGTAAGGTGATTTTAAATTGCCATACCTACCCTTAAATCTTTTGCTTTTTGCTAGTGAATTTGAAATCACTGAAACTTATCGAAGTCACCGTAAATTTTAATTTGTATGAACTTGGTCACTCAACTTCAATTTAATTTAAATCTCACCACTCAGTCACATTCAGTCTCACACATAAATTATGCCCATATTTGGTATGATTAAAATAAGTTTTTAAGTAGATTTTGATATAAGTTAATGAAATGTGTTTTTGAATAATTATGGATCATTAAATATGTGATTAAAATTAATTATTGACTTTGATTTAGATTAAGATATATGTTCCATCCCAAACAAGGACTATATTACTAAATTAGTGACTATATCATAATAGATACTCCATGTAATCACTGTTTGTCATATCAACTCACAATGACGCCACATCATTAAAGTATTAAAAAGTACGTCTTTTAATCTCATAATCTAAAGTTATTATTATTAATAGTTTGATTATTCGAACGAGATTATAAACAAATAATAAAGTAGTGAATAGAATGTCGAACCTACGAGAACTATGTGTTTGGTCGAGTTAAAATTAATTACAATTTGAATCGAATAGCAAACAAATTTTGTAATTTTTCTATACTAATCTTTAAATTATCAATTAAACTAATGAAAGTAAGTAGATGTGTTTTCCAAATATATGAGATGCATTGCTATGATGTCGAATAACTCTTGTTATTCCATTTTTAGTGTAACAATTAAAGTGATAACTTGAAATAATTCATGTTGGTCAATGTTCTTAATTTAAGTGAAAGATTCTCTCGATAACGATCAAATATATTCCCTCATGTGATCCTTCTATCTCACAATCAAAGATGCAAATATGACAAATGCATTAACAAGTGATATAACACATATTGAAACCATATAAAATATATCTATATCACATATTAAACATTACAATATTTATTATATCGTGTTTAAATCTTATTTCTCTCTCGAAACAAAAAAGTTCACTAACAATTCAATTGGTGATCAAACAATTAAAAATAATGATAAAAACGATAATAAATATCCACAAATCAAATCAGATTAAAATCAAAATAATTAATTAAAAACTAAAAATATCATAATAAGGGTTCATCTCATCCTAACAATATATAAAACTAGCTTAATATATTGAAATTATAGAAATCATATTTAAGTGGAAAGACATAACCCAGATTTTTAATAAATTGAGAAGAAGATGTGAATCTTGAAATCTCGAGTCTCTTTAATGGTTTTTTGATGAATCTCCACTTGCGCTTTCTATTCTTTGCCCAAAAATTAAGTTTGAATTTTCACTTGATTGAGTTCTTACAATTCTCTTTTAATCATCTCACAAAAACTATAATTTTTTCTTCTTTGATGATAATAATCGATAAATATTTGAGTATATTATGTATATGAGAGGTGTCTAATATGTATCCTACTGTTAGGTATTTGTAGGAGTATAAAATTGATTGAAAATTACATCCAAATTGGTTTTCAAAAGAGTTCCAATCGAATAAAGAAAGTTACTTTCATGTGCAGATTTTTTTGTCTATGCATAGCAGTTGGTATTTTGGTCAGAACTTTCTCCTTAAATATCTGATTGAGACGATTCAAAGTGTATAGGAAAGATAACTTAAAGTTTTACAACTTTGATCGATATATAATTTCTTCAATTCGAACTTGTACTACTCCAAAAACGGATCTCAATTTTCGACTAAAAATTTGGAATATTACTTGTGTGGTTGAAAATTGATTTTGATAATATTTTAATTATATTGTATTCATTTGTGAGTTCTAGTTCCATCCAATTGCCTTCTAGAAATCTTCAAAATATTGTCTTGTGGTTCAAATTAACTATTGAATATTTGTAATTTGGTCAAACAATTTCTCATTCAACCATTGAGTTTTATCTATATAAGATAAAATACAATAATTTAAGATATATATTTTCTCAAAATGACTGCAAATATCAATATTTTAGGCTACCAATAAATGTATAAAAATAAACTTATTAGTTATAATCTTAATTATCCATTTTTTGTTTTTAAAGTACCACATTGAAGATTACGTAGCAGATTATTGTAGTATGTCTGCCAACTAAATGATTTTCATCAATTTTGGTGATGATAGGTGACAGAATGTGACATAATGGTGAAAATGATATACAGTTAAAGTTTAGTAACCTAATTAATTGTTTTTCTGAAAGTTCAATGATTGTTGTTACACCTCATTTTCGAGGCCTAGGGGTCCATGTTGAGGCCGAGGTATGTTGTTGAAGCACTACAATCTTGAACTGAACCACTGCATAAGAAAACAAAGAAAGGAGCTGAAGCTCTCCACTTGGAGAACTACTCTTCTGAAGTTCATGAAGCCGACGCTATCTCTTGTGATAGATTGGAAGATCTTTTAAAAGTGATTGATGTAACGTCTATAATAAAGTTTTGTCAGTGTGTCAGCATATTTTATAGAGCAGCTGACCCCTTGTCAATGCATCAATTGCATGAATGAATAATGATGTGACGTCCCAACAAAGGAGATAAGACGACGTGGTTCTGATCCAATGGTCCCCACCTCGACCAAAACAGTATAAATAAGTTCTCTTTGTAAAGAAAAAGGGGTTGACTCCTTTACTATCAAGAAATCAAACACATATCTACTAAAAACTCAATAGGAAATTCATAAGGAACTACTTAGCAAGCTTTTCATCAACATTTCTTTACATGTTCGTTGAATACAAATTCTAATATTATACATTGTGAATTTCCTACAAATTATTCATTCAATCTAGCTTTCCATACATTCCTTCAAACAAAGAGAGTGGAATATTCTTGATTATCTTGATTTTGTGGTCGTTGATAGTGCGGTTGTCGTTAAATCTTATCGTCGGAGTCCGAACGTTTTAGTCTCTTGTCGGAAAGTGTCTCCCGCGTCCTTTCAAATTTGGCTACCGTTCTTGTTCCGATAGAAACGCATTGGATCCGTACTTGACGTGGTAAGAGTGTGCCCGACATCTGTTGAGCTCATTTTCTGGAATCAACAACTTTAGATGTTATTTACAATCACAACCAAAAACTTAAAAGAAATTTCGTATTAGCTCCTATTTGGTGGGGATTAAAATCAAAATTTTAATATATTTTTATAAAAGGTGATGAAATGTGTAATAGAAAAGTTGTAGGTTTTCATGAAATGTATAATTAAAATTAAGGATAATTACAGCAGCAGTATCAAACATTTCATTTAGTAGCAGACTTTGCCTAAACCTTTCATTTGTGTCACACACGATACCAAACCTTTCAAAATGTCTGCAGTTGAAGTCCAAATAGATGGTTTATGTTAGTCTGACCTTTAGTTGATCAAATAATTAATTTTGACAATAATGTTGACTGATTTTAAAAGGTTAAAATGGTAATTTTACATTTTTAATAATAAAATAGCCAACACCCCACCCCAAATCCATAAATCTGGGTTTGAAACTTCGAGAACGCTTCAACAAACTCGGGAATGGAGTCCCCGTAACCGAATGTATGCTCTGATGCAATGGCAATGGCTCCAATGAACTCTGTATGTGTATTTAGCCCAAAACTTCATCTTGATTGACCATGAAATCAAGAACCCAAAACTTTATCTGAAACAATTCATCTTCTTCCTACCTCCTATACTTACCCTACCTCACCCTCACCCAACCCCAACCAAACGAACCAAAATCCACCCACTTTCACCTTACCGACGATCGCAATCCACCCACACATAGGTTGCAACAACAGCCAAAAGCTCTCTCGCAATTAGCAGCAAGAAATGGACCTTACTAGAAACTTATTTAGACGTCATACAAAAAATCCGTAAACCTTTTTTAATCTCTTATATCTTATCCACCTCTTCGGTCAATATAGTCTTTTCGACGGACCATTTCAACAGGAAATCCATATTTTTATCGAGGAACCCCATTCTGATCGGGTTGTTAAGTCCAATCTCTAATCCACCATATGTAGATCTACATAGTTGGGCAACAGGTTTCTGACGCCATATTTGATATTTCGAAGATGTTGATTTTCGAGATTTGGGGTGGGAGCGGGGTGTGGGTGGATAAAAAGAAGGTGGAATAAGTTTTTAATTTTAATTATTTGATTTTGATTATTTTATTATTAAAAAAATGTAAAATTATCATTTTAACATTTTAAAATCAGTCAACATTATTGTCAAAGTCAATTATTTTGTCAACTAACGGTCAAAATAATAGAAAACATCCATTTGGACTTCAATTGTGGATACTTTGAAAGGTTTGGTACTATTGGTGGCAATAATAAAAGGTTTGGTACCATTGACGACACAAATGAAATGTTGGGTAAAGTCTACAACTAAATGAAATGTTTGATACTGCTGTTGCAATTATCCCTTAAAATTACTTATTGACTTTATCTAAATTCAATTTCTATCATTTTTTTTTTTGCTAAATCAAACAGGGACACGATGTACATATTTGTTTATTTCAATTTTTTTGAAAGATTTGCTACTTGTACATAAAAAAATGTACATGAAAAATAATCGAAAATGATGTGAAGGAAAAAATATTTGATGAAAAGTTGATTGTATTTTAAATTGGTAAATGGTAGAGTGTCATGTACCATTATGTAAATTTTGATGTATATATCAAGATAGTTTACTGAATTATGAAATTTAAAACTGTGCTTTACTTAGCCAAATCCCAGATCCCAATCCTAATAAAGAGTAACTGGAAATTGTTAGTCAATTTCAGGTAATGGTTAACAAATATATCATAATATTTTTTTGAAATGGTGAGTAACAATTTGAAATGGTTAACCGATCAATGTCATATAGCCACGACTACTGGCCAAAATTGTTGGCATTGACCTAACTCTAAAAATCAACTAACAATAAAAGAAGACCTTCCAAAAGACATCAATCGGCCCCACAGCGAAATCTTCATCCAAGTTAAGTCTTCCTTTACACGTTTCTACATTTCTACTCGTAATCTTGAAACATTTTATTTTTAGAGAAATCCTTGTCATACAGAAATAAAAAAATTACAGGGTAGAGACAAACATGTGGAGCCCACTTTGTTTAATAATATTTAAATCAGGTGGACCCACATCCATGTGAGTCTCCTATAAAACCTCTGGCAATTAATTTCTGTACATTCAGCTTAATTGTTATTTTTAACTATGACAAGTACTATAATTATTCTCATACGCAGGAGAAACCATGAGAAAATTTCGTAGGTGTTTCGAATGAATAACACTAAAATTTAAGTCCATGTTTGTTACATATTAAAATTTTCATTTTCATTTTTCTACTCGTTTTTAACTACACATTTTTCAATAAAATAATATTTTCCATTACATCAATAACTTTTCATTCTTTTTCAATCACATATTCTCAATTCATCTACTATTCTATAATATATTTTTCCAAAATAATGTGACTCAAACACACCTTAAAATGTTAAAAACTTATTTGTTCATCGCATTTTAAAATCAGGAAAAAAAAAAGTTACTATTATATTTGTCACTAGTTCTAAAGTACGATAACATATATTTTAAAGAGAAAATTACGGTGACGATATTAAACATTTCATTTTTATACAAATTTGATTCAAATCTTTAATTTGTGACATTTATGTTACCAAACTTTTCAAAAACTTGCATCTGAAATCCTCATTAACTTAATTTCTCTTTAGTTGACAAAAAACTAAAAATCTAATCAAATATTGACTAATTTTTAAAGGAGAAAAGGATAGTCTTACATTTTTCATATTAAAAATTAAAATAAATAAATTAAATAAATAAATAAAATACTATTCATCTTCTCCACTCATCTCGCCATACCTTACCTACGCCAAAACCAAAAACCACCAAAATACCGCCGCCTGCTCAGCTAACATCAAAATGGATAAGCCGACCAAAACCAGATCAACAACGAGGGCAGAATCCACAGCCCGGTCGAAGGATTCGAGGCGAAGAATAAGGTGGCGTTCTCTTTGTGTTTGAGTTTTGTGTTTTGTGTTTTGAAATCATTTTGAGTTTTCTGTTTTGAGGGTTCATTTTGAGATTGTTGAAAACGCGTTCTCTTTGACATTTTGAAAAATTATTTTGAAAAACCCAAAATTGAAAACGTGTTCTCAATCAAACATTTCCTTCCCATCTCTCTCTCTCTTTCTCGCCGTCTCTCTCTCCCCGTCCGTGTCTTCCTCCCTCCGTCTCTCTTTCCACTCGTCCGTCACTCTTCTTTTCCAACCAAAATCTTCTTCTTCCCACAATAAATGAACTGACCAGTGTAGAATCCTTCGGTGGCGACGAGAAGTTCCTTCGGTAGCCATTGCATTTGCCGAAGTCGAGGGAACGGAATCTGTCCGGATCCTTTCCGATGGTGCGTACGAGACTTGAAAATGAGTCCTTCGGTAGCCATTGCATTTGCTTGTGTGCGTGCTGTGTGTAGAGGTGAAGGGAAGGGAACGACTGGGAAATGGAGGTCAGGGGAAGGGAAAAGTGGAATCGAAAATTGGAGTAGTTTCTGGATTAATTGGTGCAATTGACATGTAACCCAAGGTTCTATGTGCCTGCTGAAGACTTGATTGGGGCTAATTTGATGATTCAGTGTTGTGGGGACGATGAATTGAAGCAGACAGTTCCGAAAAAAATGATGGTCCGTGTGGCGAGGGTAGTGGTGGTGGTTTTTGGGTGTGGCGGTGGTTGTGGTGGTGATGGTGGTGGTTCCGGCGATGGTGGTGGTCAGGGTGATGTTGGTGGTGGTTGGCCAGTTGGTGGAGATTTTGGCTACTACATTGGTCTGGTTGAAGATGAACAGTGCAGCAATTCTGTTTCCCGTGTTTTGAGCATTTTGGTGGAATTAGCTTGAAAACGGCCAAAACGATGTTTTGGCCGTTTTCTGTTTTGTGTACAAATAATTTTTTCGTTTTCGAAAATGCGTTTTCGAAAATTGGAAAGAGAACGCGTTTTCGGTGTTTTGAAAAATCGAAAACAGAAAACGGCTGGAAAACGACAAAGAGAACAGGCCCTAAGCTCTCCGGGCACAAAAGTCGCTGGGCGACTCGTAGGAAGAACGAGTTGTACTGCAAATATAAGACAACCAAGACCAGATTAGCACCATCAAACAGATCACTAGGTGAGGGACTATGCTCCCCTGGTTGGGGAAGCAGAGGCAGATTTAGCCATAGGGGGCAAATCAAATTCAGAGGCTGCAGTATGCAAGTCAAGTAAAACAGGCCTTTTTGCATGAGTGAAAATTTTGGCATGGTCAACGAATTTGGCTGTCAAACTTTGTTGACACCGACCTTCGAGGTAGCTCAGTTTGGATTTGCATACTCAATGGAGAGATGATAATGTGAGCTCGGGATGTGAGTTCAACTCGAATATCCGATGGCTTACTCAAGAAGTTTGTGTAGTCCTCCAAGACGTAATAGTGAATAATGATTGAGAATCACTGACACAATATAGACACTGCGAATCAAACATGTGCACGTGTAAAGATTTCACGTCAGCGCCCACATTATCCTCCAATTATAAATTTTAGCTTTTTTTCTAAGTAATGCATTAATTGTTGGGGACCACTTGTACCGTTAACTCGTGATCAGCTGACAGGTTTGAGCTCGGCCACCAATCCTGTTACGACATCATATGTACTTTTTCAGCTCGGTATCAGAGTTGACAAGACATGGGTACTGTATGCATGCATATTTCCCCTATATAAAGCTAATGAAGTGGTAAGATAGAGGGGTGACACAAAAAGCTTGGGAGATTTACAGACTTCTCACATTTCTCTCGTATTTCAAATATATCCGATAATTAGGACAAAAGATTATGAGTGGTGCTAGTGGTACATTAGGGGAACCATAATGGTGTCCATAATGGACACATGACACCCCCCCTATTGGAGGGTGTGCTAGCCCACCAGCACACCCTCCAATAGGGGGAGCCATGTGTCCATTATGGACACCATTATGGCTCCCCCTAATGTACAAGAAGAATTATTCAAAGATTATTGTATTATCATTTTACAATCTTTTGATTAATCCCTTAGCAGATTCGTGTTCGATCTTTAAGTTGGCCTGGATTTTGTTCTTACATTTTTCATCGTCAACAAACTTAATCTTAACTGGGATTAGAATCATACTAATTTTTGAGTTCTTTTTCAAGCTTTTGTGGTCTTCTTCGACATAATTTAACGGGGTTTTCGACGAAATCGAAGCGGAAGAATCCCTTTTGCTAGTAGGTGTAGTGGTTCAAGAATTAGGTGTATGATGGTGGTGGTCGCAAGCGGCGGTGTTTCGGTGGTTTTGGGTTTTGGAGTGGGTGGGGGCGTGAGGGGGAGGTGAGTGAAGAAGATGAATAATATTTTTCCGTTTTTTATTTAATTCTTTTATTTTAATTAAAATATAAAATTATTCTTCTACCCTTGAAAAATTAGCCAATACTTGGTAATATCTTTAATTTTTTATCAATTTAATTTGGATTCAAGATGCGAGTTTTTGAAATATTTGATATTGTAAGTGTCTAAATTAAAATTTTGGATCAAATTTAAATAAAATGAAATGTTTGGTATCGTAATTGCAATATTTCCTATTTTAAATGAAATCATAGAAAGATATACTAACTATTAAGGGTGTGTTTGAGCTACGTTATTTTGGAATAATGTGTTCTGAAATAATAGATTGATGGAAAATATGTGGTTGAAAAAGAAGAAAAAGTTATTGATGTGATGAAAAATATTATTTTATTGAAAAATATATGGTTGAAAATAAGTAGAAAAATAAAAATAAAATTTTTAATGTGTACCAAACATGGGCTAATTAATGAAATACGAATGATAAAAATAAGGTGAAAAGGTTGAGCGATATTTGAGCCCCCATTATTTTTTAATATATTTTAGAATAGTAGATAGATTGAGAATATGTGATTAAATTTTTTTTTGATTTGTATGTAATAATATTTTAATGAAGAATGTGTAGTTGGAAAGAAAAAATAGAAAAATATATTTCGAAAAATTTGATAATCAAACATCCCCTAATAATATAATTGTGATAACAAATAAATGTTAGAAATGTTTAAGGCATTTAAAATGTGGTGCATTTAAAAATAAATAAAAAAATGTGTGCGAATATTATTGCTTTAATAGAAAATTGGATTAAAAACTATTGGGTGCAATAAAATCAAACCTATAGGGCCAACTTGATTGTTTTTAAAGTTATGATCCAAATTGATACAGTCACTAAGATTGGGGGCCGATGGGATAATTTCCCCCTTTCCTGTTGTTTTAGAGATCTCGCTTATAATTTTCGACTGAAGAAAATTCCATTAAGCTTTCACATATATGCAACCCTCGTAGCTGAGCTTCTCTCTTCAGAAGAGCCCCTATCTTTAGATCTCTTTCAGTTTCTCTTTAGTCACGGTGGGTTCCGAGGGTTCCTTAGTTGCTCAGATCTCTTGTTCGCCGGGAATTCCCTTGTTAAAGTCTGTCGTTTTATCAATTCCTGATCCATTTCTGGATCCGGAGCTCCGATCTCGAAGGTTTGATCTCTCGCCGCCACCATGGCTGCCGCCAATGCTCCGATCACTATGAAAGAAGTTCTCACGGTACCCCCAATTTTCGTGTTCGCTGTCAATTTCTCTATTGACTATTCAACTCAATTTCCCCGATTCAATACATTTTCAACTCATTACAGCTCTTTTAAATTATTACAAAGGTCAAATCTTCGTATTTAGATGGTTATCGTGGCTTCATAATCGCTTGATATGACACATCGATAGTAGTTTTACTTGCTTGAATTGTTTGAATGACAGATTGTATCTCTATTGTACAGTTAAATTTTAGATCTGCGACTTAATTTGAATGTTGGAATTTTGATTTCGAATTTGAATTTGGGATGTTTTGATGTGGTGATGCAGTTGCCTAGCATAGGGATCAATTCACAGTTTATTACTTTCACCAATGTGACTATGGAATCTGATAAGTATATATGCGTGCGCGAGACAGCACCTCAGAATAGTGTGGTGATTATCGACATGAACATGCCCTCACAGCCATTGAGGCGGCCTATTACTGCAGATTCTGCACTTATGAATCCTAATACCAGAATTTTGGCTCTGAAAGGTATGCGATTTTATTAATAAAAAGAAAAAAAAACTATCATGTCATTCCTCGTGCAATTTGATTATTTGAGTAAAAGGTATATCATGCCTGGTGTTTCCAGTTAATTGAGGATGACTGAACTGCAAGTATAGTTGGTCTGAATTGAGAGTGATTGGTTGTGGTTTACAGCAAGAAGTATCTTTTTTGGCAATTTTGATTTTATGTACAAACTTGTAATCTAGTAAATTAAGAAAGGTAAGAGATGTGGATTAGAAGGATGATATTGTAGTTAAAGCTGTTATTAAGTTGGGAATAACCAGGATATTAGCGAGATTATCCTTGTGAGTAGGGATATTGCCCTTTTTATGGGAGCTATCTTTTAATGAGTGTAAAACAGATGAAGATGATAATTTATTATTATTTATCTCAAATTGCTGCAATATCATTATTCAGAGGACATAATTCTTTTATCCTTCATTGGTGTTAAATATAAGGATATCAGCCAGAGTAGTATAGTTTCTTTGTTGGAGTAACGTTTGAAAACTTCTTTTGATCATACTCAATTGACATGATACTTGGTAAGGCAGGATGCCTCAACAGTCTGCTGGTACACTATCATATGTACACATAATATCTGTTTCAAGTATTTAAATTATGAACAGAATTGAAGTATATAATAATTGTTTTGGTTTGACTCCCTTGATCTGGTTTACCGACAATATCGTCGAAGCTAGGCTAATATTATTGAAATTTTTTCATAATGTTTTGGGTTTTTTTGTCTCTTTTGGTTTGTTGAAGCTCAACTTCCTGGAACTAATCAAGATCACTTGCAAATATTCAACATTGAGGCTAAAGCAAAAATGAAGTCTCATCAGATGCCTGAGCAAGTAAGATCTTTATTACCTGTCATGTGTGCATTGCTTTCTTAAAATTCTTAGCAGTGTTTATTATTTGCCATATTTCTGTATTGAAGTTACTGTTTTTTGATGTTCGCATATCTGTCCATCATGCTTCTTAACAGGTTGTTTTTTGGAAGTGGATTACTCCAAAGATGTTGGGTTTGGTTACACAATCATCTGTATATCACTGGTCTATTGAAGGTATAAAATGCCTTCATCCAACATTCCTTTTTTTTTAAAAAAAATTTACCTTACTTTTTTTTTCTTGTTTCCTTTGATGAGAATTCTTTATGTTTCCTCTTTCTCTATGCTCGTCCATAAAGGTGATTCTGAACCTGTGAAGATGTTCGATAGAACTGCTAATTTGGCAAGCAACCAAATCATCAATTACAGATGTGACCCTTCTGAGAAATGGCTGGTTTTGATTGGGATTGCTCCTGGTTCACCCGAAGTGTGTAATTGCTTTTTTGTTTTTGATTCATCATTTGGAAAGTTTTAAGATTACTACTGTTAGAAATATGATTTGAATCTATATGTTGTATAACAAATTGTGACATTTCTTAACTGCATTAGTTGAGTATTTTGTCCTTCCCTCTTCTTATACTCAATTACATTTTTTGTTGCCCTCCAGTCTTCTTTCTGTACTTTTTACTTCGCATCCTATCCCTTTTGTTCTGCTTCGCCATGGTATTTACCATGTATCAGTATAATCTTTTGCACATTTGCAGTCCATTTTGAATGCTCATTTGCATCCTTTTGCTATAAACATTAATCAATTGGCAATTCTACTTATGATAATTTTTTTTGATGTAGAAACATGAATTATTTCATGCTTCTATGAGTTCATGACCTAAAACATCAGATTTGCCATGTAGCAATGGGAATCATTCTGTAACTTGTGTTTTCTCAATCATACAGAACAATTTAGCACAAATTCCTTATTGCAATCAAAGTTTTGTGGCTATGCTATTTTACACATTTCACCAAATTTAATAGGTCTCCATGTACTTAATTCAGAAGGAGCCGTCTGCTTTCCTTGATCATAATCATTTCACTGTTTTATTCACATCAGATGCTGTGTCATGTTGAGATGGCCATGTGCCTGTCATTAGATAACATTAGGCGTTGTTGGAAAATATGCTACCATTCTTGTTATTTACCTAAGAATTCTGATGCACAGAGAATGGAATTCAAGCAGCATTGTGACTGCTTCTTCCCAAATAACATACAGCATCTTTCAACTGTGGATTTAAAATGCAATTTACATTTTTAGGCTAATGGTAAATTGCCTGAAGAAAGAATAGTCCATGTTTTGATATGTTTTGGAATGGACATTATTGAGAAACTGTACACACCAAATGTTACATTAGACAATACCATTCTTATTTTTAAATGATGATTTCTTGAATAGTCCCACACCTTTGATCATTACCATACGCCACAACAGTGTAGATACCTACTTGAAAAGGAAGAACAATGTCATGGCTAGGTCACGAAAGTCTTCTCCTGAGTGTTTCCATTCTTCTCATATTCTACACTTACTTCACACATGATTTACTGGGACGAATTTCTTAAATTATGAAGTCATTGTCGAAGTTGACAAAGTTTAATTTTTTTATCTAAAAGAATATAATATGAATTTCTGAACCGTGTTTCGAATTAGTTTTTCTTTTTTATCAGGTTTGGGTGTGGCTTTAAAACTGTTTTTGAGAGATCATGCTGTTGCATTAGGCACAACTATTAGGAATTTTTCATTCCGTTTTTTCACTTTACAACCATTTCAATGAACTAATATTCATCTTCTGTTCATGTTACTAGAGGCCTCAATTAGTGAAAGGAAATATGCAGCTGTTTTCTGTGGATCAGCAACGGAGTCAAGCTCTTGAAGCGCATGCTGCATCATTTGCTTCGTTTAGAGTAAGATATGTTATTTTGATATATTGCTATTGCATTTGGATTTTCAGTAAGCTAATTTGTATTCTACGTATTTGTTTGCGTTGGCAGGTTCCAGGAAATGATAAGGATTCCATTCTTATTTCTTTTGCGAGCAAAACCTCTAATGCTGGACAGATTACATCGAAGTTGCACGTTATTGAGCTTGGTGCCCAGCCAGGTGTACTTCATCTTTGCCTGTTTTGACTATGTTTTGGTTTATTTTCGGAACGATTTTACTATTTATGTTGGCTTGGATATCATTACATGAGTGTTATTTGTACATGCAGAAAGTATCAATAAATTGCTTATGTTGGTGCATAATGCTT
Organism: Fraxinus excelsior; assembly: GCA_019097785.1. NCBI lineage: Eukaryota > Viridiplantae > Streptophyta > Magnoliopsida > Lamiales > Oleaceae > Fraxinus > Fraxinus excelsior. Next base: position 6,433,961 of record CM032629.1, on the reverse strand, counting down.
GCTAACTTTTGCAGGGAAACCATCTTTTACGAAGAAACAAGCAGATTTATTCTTTCCTCCAGATTTTGCTGATGATTTTCCAGTGGCCATGCAGGTATTTCTTGTTTTTCCTTTTTCTTTTTTGCATCTGCCTTCGTGTATCTTTCAGGTAACTAATTTGCATTTTGGTTTCCTTTAACATACTTATTTTGCGTTTTATGCAGATATCGCACAAGTATAATTTGATATATGTAATTACAAAACTGGGGCTTCTCTTCGTATATGATTTGGAATCTGCCACAGCAGTCTACCGAAATAGGATAAGTCCAGATCCAATTTTTCTGACATCAGAAGCTTCATCAGTAGGAGGTTTCTATGCTATTAATAGACGAGGCCAGGTTTTACTTGCTACAGTAAATGAAACAACACTAGTGCCCTTTGTCAGTGGCCAAGTAAGATTATCAGTTTTACATTTCATATTATATATATCCATTTAATGCTTCTACCCTTGTAAAAATTTGAGTGTTTCGGTTATCCGTCAGTTAAACAATCTGGAGCTTGCTGTAAATCTTGCGAAACGAGGGAATTTGCCTGGTGCAGAAAATTTGGTAAGATGAATCTCAGATATTAATGCACTTTCCCTTTCTGTATCTTCTCTTGGTGGGAAGGAGGCCGACAATATATTAACTCTATAGCTGCTTGTTTGACAAAGATTATGTGCATGTTGTTTAATAATGATTAGGCTGGGATTATCTTTTGATAAGAGGTTAATCATCAAAGTTGTTATTAGAACACACTCACTGATCATCCACATCAGAAATTTCTTGGAATAATACTTAGGGTTGGTTATTATGTACCTTAGAATCAACCCTACTAGCCAAAGTAGTCTTATTCCTTTGAAACTCTCCTTACCAATTTGATAATAGTTGCATGTGCTATACAACTCAAACATTAGGCCATGGCTTTAATTTTACTTTGTTCTCTTGCATTCACTCCCTTGTTTATGATTTGATGAACAAGTGAAATGAATAGTTTCTCTAATCGTATTGCCCTGTGATTTGTGTATCACCTACTTAATATTACAGAAAACTGTCTGACCAAACTTTACTCCCATTTTTGTTTCTTGCTTGATATTTAAGCTACCGTCGCATATACTTTATTGATTTATGTATTATACTTGGAGACCAAGCACTCACCATTTTTGTCATCTTAAACTCTCTCAGGTTGTACAACGCTTCCAAGAATTGTTTGCTCAAACAAAGTATAAAGAGGCTGCTGAGCTTGCTGCGGAATCTCCACAAGGCATCCTTCGGACACCAGATACAGTAGCCAAATTTCAGGTACGTCTTGTCCTTTGGCTGTCTCGTCCATTCCCTTCTGATCATGTATGGTCGAAAGGACATACATCTTCTCTTACCTTGATGGAAGCTAACGATCCGCACTGAAATGTACTTGCAGGAAGTAATATGATTTAGCACATTTTACTTATGTGAGGGGGAAGAGGAGAGTTTTCTAAAAATAGTGTTATTTTTGCAGAGTGTTCCTGTTCAAGCTGGACAAACCCCACCATTGCTACAGTACTTCGGAACACTACTGACGAAAGGAAAGCTCAATGCTTTTGAGTCTTTGGAGTTATCCCGCCTTGTTGTGAACCAGAACAAGAAGAATCTTTTGGAGAACTGGTTGGCTGAGGATAAGCTGGAATGTAGTGAAGAACTTGGGGACCTTGTGAAGGTTATTTCCAAGTTAATTTGAAGTATTTATTATTTTAGATCTTGTGCAATGTCAAATTTTTGTGCTGTTTTTTTCTCCCTTTTGACACTGTAATAATCCCTCCCATTTATATAGACTGTGGACAATGATCTTGCACTGAAAATATATATTAAAGCAAGAGCTACTCCAAAAGTTGTTGCAGCCTTTGCTGAGCGCAGGGAGTTTGATAAAATCTTGATATACTCCAAGCAGGTCAGTTACAATTTCATTGCAAAATTTTTACCTTTTTTCACTAAAAGATAATTAATATTTCAATCAGTCACCATTCATAGGGGAATGCTACTGTAATTGATCTTCACAATTGCATAATGTTTTATGATCAATTGAATTTATGTTGATTCAGGTTGGGTATACACCTGATTATCTGTTTCTTCTGCAAACTATTCTCCGATCAGATCCTCAGGTATGCTTGGAACTGCATAAAATAATGTTTGTCAATATAATATCATGCATTATGCTGCATGCATAAATTTCCTTTTCAAATTATGCCCATTGTTTTAGATTGAGACTATATCTGGAAAATAGTAAATAATTGGACATGTCTTTGTAGGGAGCTGTCAATTTTGCTCTCATGATGTCCCAAATGGAAGGAGGTTGTCCTCTTGATTATAATACCATTACTGATCTCTTTCTTCAGGTCTGATTTGTTTTCTTGTGGTTTGTTTGAAATTCTGCATGGCCTACAGTGCTAACTCTTTAATTGACCTTGTGTTGCTCTCTTATACATGGCTGTAAGCCCTAGTTATATGTCAGAAGTTTGTGCTTACACACCAGTTAAGTTTAATATCTTTCTTTTCCAAACATTTTTTTCATCAGAGGAACTTGATCCGCGAAGCAACAGCATTTTTGTTGGATGTTCTGAAACCCAATTTGCCAGAGCATGCGTTCCTCCAAACTAAGGTTCACTTTGTCTAGTTTTTACACTTTCTAATTAACCTCATATATCGATCTATTTGAGATTCATTGTCATGACTTGCATTTATATTCAGGTTCTGGAAATCAACCTTGTGACCTTTCCTAATGTGGCTGATGCTATTTTAGCTAATGGAATGTTCAGTCATTATGATCGGCCACGCATTGCCCAGCTTTGTGAAAAAGCTGGTCTTTACATGCGAGCTCTTCAGGTTAAATTTTAACCTTGTGTATGTTATTATTGTATTCTCAAATTTAACATATACATATGTTAGATATAGATATATTACTTATCTATGTGATTAAACGATGTATCATACTTGCAGCACTACACTGAACTGTCAGATATCAAACGTATCATTGTGAATACTCATGCAATTGAGCCACAGGTTAAGATACTCTAGTTATTGTGTAATTTTGTCCCTTCATAATCATTTGTTGCATTGCTGCTGAGTAATGTAGCCAATTTCAGGCTCTTGTGGAATTTTTCGGGACACTTTCACGGGAATGGGCATTAGAGTGCATGAAAGATCTTTTACTGGTCAACTTAAGAGGCAACCTTCAAATAATTGTCCAGGTAACGATTGCTGTGTTATATATGTAATGTGATGTCACCTGTCTAAGCTTTGATGAGTGTGTTGTGTCATTGTAGAAATGTTCAGAATTTTTCTTTGAAATAAACTAGGAAATATAGAACTTCAGATATGTCAATACACTCTCTGGGAGTGATTTCTTTTCCCTCTTACATTGCCAATATTAACTAGCTGTTTTTGTAGGTTGCAAAAGAATATTGTGAACAGTTGGGTGTTGACGCATGTATTAAGATCTTTGAGCAGTTCAAGTCGTATGAGGGGTTATATTTCTTTTTGGGATCATATTTGAGCTCCAGGTAATTAATAAAAGAAGAAATTTCTTCCTATAGCTGTAGAATGACCAGTTTTGTACATTAAATAGTTGCTCATTTGAGCATTCATTATTGGTATATTGCAGTGAGGACCCTGACATCCACTTCAAGTACATTGAGGCAGCTGCTAAGACTGGACAAATCAAGGAGGTAGAGCGCGTGACAAGAGAATCAAATTTTTATGACCCTGAAAAGACAAAGAACTTTTTAATGGATGCCAAACTTCCAGATGCTCGACCACTGATCAATGTATGCGATCGCTTTGGCTTTGTTCCAGACCTCACCCACTACTTGTATTCAAGCAATATGCTCCGTTATATTGAAGGTTATGTGCAAAAGGTATGATTTTACTGAAGATCTCTTATCATATGGAGAAAATCGTAATCCGTGCAACTGAACATGTCTGACTTTCTGTGTAGGTCAATCCTGGAAATGCTCCTTTAGTTGTTGGGCAACTCCTGGATGATGAGTGTCCTGAAGATTTCATTAAAGGCCTGATTTTATCCGTCCGTTCTCTTCTTCCAGTCGAGCCTTTAGTAGAGGAGTGTGAGAAAAGGTAGCCTTTCCACTGTCTTGCTGTATACTTGCAGAAGTTTTTATATTTTATCTAATATCCTTACACTTGTATGGTATGCAGGAACCGGCTTCGCCTGCTAACTCAGTTTTTGGAGCATCTTGTGAGTGAGGGAAGTCAAGATGTGCATGTCCACAATGCTTTGGGTAAAATCATAATAGACAGCAACAACAACCCTGAGCACTTCCTCACCACCAATCCGTATTATGATTCACGTGTTGTGGGTAAATACTGTGAGAAACGCGATCCTACCCTTGCTGTTGTTGCCTACCGGAGAGGGCAATGTGATGATGAACTTATTAATGTTACAAATAAGAATTCTTTATTCAAACTACAAGCTAGGTCTGTGATTTGTGTAGTTGTACTGCAACATTTACTTAAGTTTGATATTCTCTAGAAGCTTATCCACGTGTGATGTTATTTCAGGTATGTAGTTGAAAGGATGGATGGTGATCTGTGGGCAAAAGTTCTTGACCCTGAAAATGAATTCAGAAGACAGCTCATTGATCAAGTTGTATCTACTGCTTTGCCTGAAAGCAAGAGCCCGGAACAAGTATCTGCTGCTGTTAAAGCCTTCATGACTGCTGACCTTCCTCATGAACTAATTGAGTTGCTTGAAAAGATTGTGCTCCAAAACTCTGCATTTAGTGGAAACTTTAACCTGCAAAACTTACTTATCTTGACAGCAATTAAGGCAGATCCATCCAGAGTTATGGATTATATTAACAGACTTGATAACTTCGATGGCCCGGCTGTTGGGGAAGTGGCTGTTGAAGCTCAATTGTATGAAGAGGCTTATGCTATTTTTAAGAAGTTCAATTTGAATGTCCAGGCCGTTAATGTGTTACTGGATAATATTCGAGATATTAACCGGGCTGTTGAGTTTGCATTCCGTGTTGAAGAAGATGCAGTTTGGAGTCAGGTGGCTAAAGCTCAACTCAGGGAAGGATTAGTGAGCGATGCGATTGAATCATTTATTCGTGCTGATGATGCCACCCAATTCTTGGAAGTTATCCGTGCTGCGGAGGAAGCAGATGTTTATCACGACTTGGTGAAGTATCTTCTGATGGTTAGGCAGAAAGCTAAGGAGCCCAAGGTGGACAGTGAGCTCATTTATGCATATGCTAAGATTGATAGGCTGGGTGAGATTGAAGAGTTTATTCTCATGCCAAATGTTGCCAATCTCCCAAATGTTGGCGATCGCTTGTATGATGAAGCGCTATATGAGGCAGCTAAGATTATTTTTGCTTTTATCTCTAACTGGGCCAAATTGGCATGCACACTTGTCAAGTTGAAGCAATTTCAAGGTGCTGTTGACGCAGCACGTAAAGCTAATAGCTCAAAGACATGGAAAGAAGTCTGTTTTGCTTGTGTTGATGCTGAAGAGTTCCGATTGGCTCAGATATGCGGACTCAATATCATTGTACAGGTATATTACCACAACATATAAGTTGTTATTTTAGGACTCTTTTCTTACAGAGTTAATAACTTGATCAATTTGTATCTTAGCTTAAGCTGCAAAGGGAGTGGACTTCTGGTCCTTGCTTATTTTTGCTCAAGCATTTTTGATATTAGATATTTCAGAACTCACTGAATATACTATGTGAATGTGATTCCTTTAGGTTGATGATCTGGAAGAAGTCAGTGAATTCTACCAGAACAGAGGATGCTTTAATGAGCTTATATCTCTTATGGAGAGTGGCTTAGGATTGGAACGTGCACATATGGGCATCTTTACAGAGCTTGGTGTCTTGTATGCTAGATATCGTTATGAGAAGCTTATGGAGCATATCAAATTATTCTCTACCCGTCTTAACATTCCCAAGCTGATCCGAGCATGTGATGAACAGCAGCACTGGAAGGAACTAACTTATTTGTATATTCAGTATGATGAGTTTGATAACGCTGCCACCACTGTCATGAATCATTCTCCAGAAGCCTGGGATCACATGCAATTCAAAGATATTGTAGTCAAAGTTGCCAATGTGGAGCTATATTACAAGGCAGTGCATTTCTATTTGCAAGAGCACCCTGAACTCATTAATGATGTTCTGAATGTCCTTGCCCTTCGTGTTGATCACACACGTGTGGTGGACATAATGAGAAAGGTTCATATTACTGTTTGAATGGGTTATTTCCTTTCGCAATTCTCAATGCTTGGTTTTGAGTCATTAATTTTCTGCTGATTTTTTTTTAATATTTGACCTTTGCATCATCTAGGCGGGCCACTTGCGTCTTGTTAAGCCATACATGGTTGCGGTTCAGAGTAATAATGTGTCTGCGGTGAATGAAGCTCTTAATGAGATATATGTGGAGGAGGAGGATTATGATAGATTGCGTGAATCAATTGACTTCCACGATAACTTTGATCAGATTGGCCTTGCACAAAAGGTGAAGTGTAATTGGATTATTTCACTTTACTTTCTAGTTCTTGTATCTAGGGGCTAATTTATGCCATTTATGTGGGGCTTGTACAGATTGAGAAACATGAGCTCCTTGAAATGAGGCGTGTTGCTGCTTACATTTATAAAAAGGCCGGTAGATGGAAGCAATCCATTGCATTGTCAAAGAAAGATAACCTTTACAAGGACGCAATGGAGACTGCTTCACAATCTGGCGATCGTGAACTTGCGGAAGAGTTGCTTGTTTACTTCATTGATCAGGTATCATTTGGCTGTAATAGCTGGACATTTGTCTTTTAACATTTAAATCTTCACTAAAGAAATGTGCACAACAATGGAGACTACAATATTTTTGTCACTGCTTATCTTGAATTCAATTTTGACATTTCAAGTTCAAGCTACATTCTTACTTATGAGGAATTCCATGAATGTTCTTAGTTGTTTTGAACGCTGAATTTTTTTTTCTTCCCTTTATTTTTATTTTTTATTATTATTTTTAAGTTTCTACTGTGTAGATAAATCTGTTTCCTGTTGTAACAGTAGTTTATGTATGAGCTTATTTGACAAGCTGTATTTTGCATTGCAATTCTAGATACTGCTTGGGGATTGGCATGGAAGAACATTTTCTTCCCTTGATAATCTTTCCTTTAGTTGGTGAAATTTCAGTCAATTTGTTGCTTGGAAATTGTGTATACTTGGAAATTGTGTATGGGTATAGAAAAGGTTACATCCTATTGTTGAAACTTGAATCTAAGGAGCCGTGGATACTCTTTGAAACCTTTTACCTCGTGTCCAAAGTAAAATGTTGGCAATATTACCTACGTTTTTCAAACTGGGCAACCGTGTCTTAGTTTGAATGTTGTAATGCAGTAAATTAACATTTTCCTCGTGTGTTCTGAGTTTGTGGTTAATGAATGTTTTTTGCAAATTTAATTTGTCTGACAAGGTTACTTCAATATAAGCAACATTGTTAACTGAATTGTCAACTGCCGTAATTTAATATCTAAATGGCTGTTCATCTACCTCTTCAGGGAAAGAAGGAATGCTTTGCATCATGCCTCTTCGTTTGTTACGATTTAATTCGCGCAGATGTTGCTCTGGAACTTGCATGGATGAATAATATGATCGACTTTGCGCTCCCATATCTGTTGCAGGTGATTCCTTCTCCATCTCCCCTCCCTCGTGTGCATTTGTTTTTTTGGTGATCTTTTAATACTTGTATCTCAGAAACAATTGTGTGCACCTTTTTTATGTTCTTCTCTAGATTGGTCATGCACTTGTAGTATAATGTCTGAGGTCCATGTGCATTGACTTTGCTCTGCATGACCTGGAGCTGTCTTAAGAGTATGCACTTTCCATGTACAATTTGGTTTCACATCTTGCCTTTCTTGCAGTTCATCCGTGAATACACAGGGAAAGTCGATGAATTAATCAAGGACAAAATTGAGTCTATTAACGAAGAGAAGGCTAAAGAGAATGAGGAGAAGGATATTATGAAACAGCAGGTATATATTCCAGGAACCTAAATTCTTATCATGGATTTCACTCGCAAGACACATCTGATATGTATCTTTCTATAGGATTTGACAAAAGGGGAGTATTATTCACACCCCAAACTCATTTTGGGCACTACTACATTTTTTCTTTTGTGACAACAATAACAGAATAACTGTTAATCCTAGCAATCATCGCAGCTTCTGTCAAACTCTAGCAATCTTTGGGGATCGATTATGCTTTCCTTTTGTTATAATTTCACTTACACCTACGGATTCATTTTACACCTCGGTGTTGGATCTTGTTTGATGCTTAAATCTCTTCAATGCCCCCAATAATGCAAGTTTTGAAATTTTGAATGTTATCTCAAATTTGTTGATTAGAAATTTCAAAGAACTAATTTTAGTTTGTTATTTCTTGCAGAATATGTATGCCCAGTTGCTGCCTCTTGCTTTGCCTGCACCGCCTATGCCGGGTATGGGAGGCGGGTACGCTGCGCCACCCCCACCTATGGGGGGAATGGGCATGCCTCCAATGCCACCATTTGGCATGCCACCAATGGGATCCTACTGACGTGTGGGCGATTTCACTAGTGGAAGTTAACATTACATTTGTTTAAAAGTAGTTCGAAAGGGAGCATAGCATTTGTTAGGGGTTTTCCTTGTGTTTTCTGGTCTGATTCATACCCCTTTCGCTTTAATCAAAAGCTGTTGGCGGACAAACGGTGCTTGATATTTTAAAAAAAATATATAGTCATTTGGACCGTCTATCATAGAGCGGATGTATTTGTTTGCAATATTTTTTGGTAAAAGAGGCATTTTTGCAGCTGTAGGCGACAAGCTGAGGAGACTGTATTTTGTACAAATGGATTTTTCCATTTTGTAAAAGCAAATGGACGGTTTGGGTGTGACATTTTTCAAGTCATTTTGTAGCTGTTTGCCTGTTTGATTGATTTCCCATGGATATTTATTTATCTGATGGGGATGCTTTTGATATTAAACTATTATTCTTTTTCTTGCTGATAAAAATAGTCTCTCCTCGTCTTTACTGTGTACTGAGATATGGATGTTTGTTTGAGCTCCATAAAAATTATTTTAGAATAGTGATTTTTTTTAGAACGCGTGGTTGAAAAATAAGAAAAAAATTTGTAAAATTATTTTATGAGAGAATGTGGTTGAAAATGAGTTTTTGAAAATTGAAAACCAAAATTAGGTGGATAGTTTTATTTTTAGTTTTTTCTTTCGACAATCAAAGTTATAAAAAAAAAAAAAAAAAAAACCTTGGAACTTTAAACACGGGAAAATCCTCTGGTATCGAGCCTTGGAAATTTGGATTTAAATTCAACTACAGGAAAGCTACGATAATTGAAATTTTGACTACTTGAAATGGTAGGACTTTCGATTTTACATATAATAATCCACTTTAATTCAATGTATAGCACAAGCTTTTCCATAATCGGGTGCTCTTAGATTGAAAAAGGCTAGGCTAGGGAAAAATGTTAAATGTACACATCTTGGTGTACATTTAGTTTCACATCCCTCTCACATAGGGGGTGAGATCCACGCTTTTTAAAATTACGAGTATCATCCCCTATGTGAATGTGAATATGAATGTGAACCAATTATGTAAGTATGACATTACTTTAGGCTAGGCTAGTCTAAATTTTATAATACTCGTAATAAATAAAATAGACCAGTCGTTGGGAAGGTAACATTATTCATTATAATTATGCTAGGAATGCATGTTATGACAAACAATATACAGTATGTTATTTTGTTAACGCATGTGAAATAACATTACATAAATTATAGTTTTTAAATACTATGGTTTTGTCTATTTCTAATTTTTATCTGATTTTTAGCCATTATCTAAGCGTTGCCATGGGTTCCAGCCGTAATAGTTGAATGCCTCTATCTCATGTGGGGCCCTCATGGATAAGGTAACGATCAATTTTGTAATTTTAATATGCAAAAAATCAGAACCAGACACAACCTAATATATGTGAAATCCATTGGCCGTAACCTCATTTTTGTCTCTTTCACAATGCCAAAGCTAGTTGAACCTAATGGTGTTAAGTTGAACGAATTGGAGGCTCACACAAGTTGACTCTCTAGTGAAAAAAAAAAAAAAAAGAACAGTTATAACATGAGCTGACTCGCCTCGCCCTTGGGCACGAGTCGAGCCCAACTTTCCTTAGGTGAGGTGAGGTGAGCCAAGCCCATTTATCATCCTAGGCTCAACATAGCTCTTAAATGGTTAATGATATTCCACTTATATACTGTATTCTCTTTAGACTCG
>CM032629.1:6333625-6418625 GCA_019097785.1 Fraxinus excelsior | reverse complement strand
ATAAAGCATGTAATTATAATTTAAACTAATTAATGGTGGCGAGTCTACCTCAATATCTCGAGTTTCGTGAAAATGGTGCGAGAAGTAACTTCAATCTCCTAATTGTCCGTACGTTTCGTCTAGCCAAAATAGAAAATAAGTTTGAATTAGTATTTTGAAACTTTAAAGTTTTAAAGTGTTGAAATTAAGTTCAAGGGCTTAATTGAAAATTATTGAAATTATAATAAATGGCTTAAAATGATAAAATAAAGTTTAGAAGCTAAATTGGAAATTTATTAAATCTGAAAATAGAAGTTTAAGGGCTGGAATAGTACTTTTTGAAAGTTAGGGACTAAACTGTAAATATAATAAAGCCGAAAATAAAAGCTAAAAGTTGAAATAATAACTTTTATAAGTTTATGGACTAAACTGTAAATAAAGCTGAAAATAAAAATAAATGGCTGAAATAATAACTTATATCAACTAGGGGCTAAATTAAATAACTTTTAAACTGAAAATGAGAAATTTAAGGGCTGAAATTAAAACACTTAAACTTAAGGGCTAAAATAAATCAATTTAAAAACTTAGGGGCTTAAATTGAATGAATTAAAATTGAAAATAAAATGCCAAGGGCTCAAATTAAAACACTTACAATTTAGAAATTGAAATAAATAACTTAAAACTTGGGGGGGGGGGGGGGGGGGGCTTAATAAAAAAAAAAAATCAAATATATATAAAAAATATCACTCTCCCTCTCTCTCCCATTTTCGACAGAGACGAGGAAGAGGGAGAGAACGGCGAGGCAGGGAAGGGGCTTGTCCCCTTCCTCCGTTCTACCACTGGCGTAAGGCGATGGCAGCGCCACCGTCACCCGATGGCGCCACGGTGCGTGGTTTTTAGGGGCAAAATCGAAGCTAACACTTGACTTGGAGGTTCGGTTCTAGCTGGAATTGGGTTGGGAAGGACAAGGTGAGCTCATGGGTAAGACTTATATTCTTGATTAAGTTGGTTTGGAGTTGATTGGATCAGTTGGTCTCGGGTTTGGGGACGATTGGGTTTGTTGGTCTCGGTTTGGGGATGATTGGATTTGTTTAAGGTGGTGGTGTGGCAGGTTTGGGCGACGGGTGGTGGCTTGGGTTCGAGAGTTGGAGGTGCTCTCAGTTTTGGTGGTGACTTGCGGTAGTTTCGGGTATTGTGGGTGTTGATGGTGAGCTTGTTGGCTATGGGCATGTGGTTTGCAGTGGTGTTGCAGTGAGTTGAGGCTGGTGTGGTGTTGGTTGTTTTTGGTTTTGGAGTGATGTTGGTGAGGAGATGGTGGTCGTTTGGTGTTGAGAATGGTGGTTGTTGGACGTAGGTTGGGCAGTGTGCTTGGTGGTTTGATGGTTTAGTGGTGAAGAATGGTGGACTGCATTGTCTTGTGAATTCACTGTTGATGCTAGAAATGGATTTTCTAGCATCAATGGTGTCTCATATTGGAAATAGAGAGTTGGAGAGATGGACAAATTCTTACCAAATGTATGTGTGAGTGTGAGTGGTGTATGAATAGTGATAATTAGGGCACAAAACCCTAAGCGGGTAATTGGGCCAAATAGTTGGGCTTTAGGGTTTTCTAATTTGGGCTATAAATAAATTTCGATTTTGGGCTCAATTAATTGGACTTAAATGGATTGGACTAAAAGAATTAAAATTTAAATTGGGCTTATGTAATTTGACTATAAATATTGGATTTTAATAATTGGGCTTGAAATTATTAAAAATTGGATTTAAATAAAATAAATCGAAATTGATAATAAAATTATTATCCGGGATTGGAGTCGATCGAATAGATTTGAATTCGTTTTTATAACGGCTAGACGAACGCGCTTCTCTAAAAATTAGGGCTAACGTTTAGCGACACATTTTTCGAGAAAACTAATTTATATAAATTAAAAGTTCGCGGTCGCTACAGATAATGTCCAAATTTATGACATCTAAAGCACTCTACCTTGGGTTTGTCAAATTGTTGATCTCGTCATCTACCTTTGCCTTGAAATTGATCATCGTTGGCTTTGGAATACCTGCTGCCATCTCTATTGCCTCTACCTCCCCTTCTTCTACCTCTACCTCTATCCCTTCCTATAGAGTTTGAGAAATGAGCAGAGGTAGAAGCCTTTAAAGTTTGCTCCTCTGAAATTGAACTTTGATTAATCTTCTGTTCATGGACCAGCAAGGAGCTCCGTAGTTCATCAAGAGAGAATGCATCTATGTCTTTCGATTCTTCAATTGAACACACGACATAATCAAACGTTGGTGTCAAGGAACGCAATATCTTCTCCACAATGGTGACATCTTCCATCCTCTCACCATGAAACCGCATTTTGTTGTTGATCTCCATAGTCCTGGCACAATAGTTGGTGACAGACTCCCCATCCTTCATTTATAGTGTCTCAAAATCTCTTCTCAAAGCTTGAAGCCGTGCACGCTTTACTCTAGCAGAGCCTTGATATTTTTTCTTCGTGAAATCCCAAATATCTTTGAAAGTATCTTTGCTAAGAATTGTTTCCAAGATGGCACGATTAATTGCCTGAAAGAGGTAATTTTTTGCCTTCAAATCTTTTAGCTTTCTCCCTTCCAATTCTATTTTCTAGGCATTTGTCAAGACTGTATTTGGTGTTGGTTCTTCAATACCAAATTCAACGATCGACCAATACTCTTTTGATCGTAGAAAATTCTCCATTAGTATACTCCAAGGGTCACCAATGGTCATAGTGGCCATCAAAACACGGGACCGCCGCCTGCACAAAATTTGAATCTGAAGCCATCGATGCTGTTTTGAAACTCTCTCTCTTGCTTTCTCTCGCACATTTTTTTGGCTCTGATACCACTGATAGAGTTAAGAGGGAAAAAAACGATTGGAATGGTAAAGCTTTGTCAATATTATTGATAAAGAAAATGACCTATAAATAGACTTTACATCAGAACACTCCCTCCTAGCACTAACCACAACTATAAAATAGAATCACACATAAGACACTTTCTCAGCCACAAAATCAAATAACCAAATACCTAAAGTGTTACAACCCAATTTTAATTAGTCAAGTCAAAGGTGGAATTGTCAAAGTCAATATCAATAAGGATTTAATTGGACTAAAATATTTTTTGGGGTTAATTTTATTATTGGATATATGTGAGGGATTTAAATAGATTAGATTGGAAGTTGACGACTTACTTATTCACTATGGGAAGTATAAGGACTCCATGTGCAAATTCTCCACTACTTTGACATTTTAACACTCATTTCCCTTACCCTTTCACGCAGAGAGTTTCTAGAATCGACAGAGAGGAAGAAAAAAGGGAAAAAGAGATAAGAAAAAGGAAAGAAAGGAAAGGAAGGAAAGGAAGAAGAAAAAGGTAAGAATTAATTTCTTCAAACTTTGGGTTCGATTTATTCATTTATTTTCATGAGGTCGAAATTAATTATGTTGATTTCTAGGGTTTATATGGTCCGAAAATTTCTAATGGGGGAGAAAAGTTTGATTTCTAGCTCAAGTTTCGTGTTTGGTTAGCTTCCCTTTTGATTCAAGGTAAGTTATATCAATTTTGGCAAACCCTAGAAATTCTAAATTGGGTATTTTGGTATAAATTGTTGGAGAAATGATTATGTTGGTATAATGCTCACTTGGAGGAATGTATTAATGGAACAAGGTGTCAAAGTTATGATGGAACTATGATTTCAAGTTTTCACTAAAGGGAAGATGGATATTTATTTTTATGGTTGTGATGGAAGTAATTTGATATATGGCAAGTTAGTGATGGAAAAACTTACTTTTCAGAAATGAATAATTATTGAATTTATATCATATTAGGAACTTAATTATTTCCTATATTCGATTTGACAGCATGATTTTGAGAATTTAATGGATTTTAAAGTTAATTCTTTTAAAGTTAAATCCAGTTCATTTAAATTATTTATCTAGCATTTTATATTCATATTACGTGTTTCAACATATTAAAAGTTATTTTAAAACCACCAGAAAGTACCCATGTGATTTTACCCCAATCTGCACTGATGTGAATGTGTTTCCACACTGTATGACCAGATTCAGTTATTTTACCCGCTCTATACTGATGTGAATGTGTTTTCACAGTGTATGACCAGATTATCAGAGGTCTTTGGGATCCACTCTCGTACACATATAGGCTTTGGGTCGTGTACTAGGGTGCTTAGCCTTTGGGGTAGCTCTGCGTACGTATGACCAGATTATCAGATTTGAATAGCTTTGCCTTGTACATCGAGATTACTCTGTACATATGTAAGACTATTCATTGGGTACTTATTGGTGTGACTATTTAATATAACATAGTATGTTTATTCATTTGTAGATTCACAGATTTTTTGTTGATACCAGATTAGCTATACTTGGCATATTTTTCAGTTGGTTATTCTGCACAAAGAGTAAGAATTTGTGATTTTAGCATGTTTCAGTTATAAACAGATGATCAGAATTTAGTACTTCTTAAAGCTGTAAGAAATTAAATTAGATTTTTCAGTAAATATGTATTAATGGAATAGTGCATGTAAATGCAATTTAGCCACTCACTGAGTTACAAACTCACATCTTTTGTCATGTTTTCCTTATCAGGAGGCCGCTGAATTTGAGATACTTGGAAAGCCTGGTGCAGTCAGAGCCTGATTAACCACCATCTAGTTGCACGATCTTAATTATTTCATAGTATGTATTATATTTTGGGGACTCATGTTATAAAACTATTGGTCTAATATTTTGTTGAGGCGCATTTAGTCGAAAGGTTGTAAAACTTGATGTAATGCATATTTGTGGACATGATGTTTGGTAGTAGAAGTACTCAGTCTAGTTTAGTCTCATGTGGTTGCGTTGTGGTGGCATTGGTGGTTTCCACAATATTTGGTGTAGGTGTGTTATGAATAATTGTTGATGTTCAGGTTGGTTTTGTCAATATTTTAGGGGAAACCCTGTCAAAATTTCTATAAAAATATTATAGTCCTTGATTAGTCAATTAGTCATAGAACAGTCTATGTGGCCTTGGTGGTAGGTCCAGCATCTAGCTGGAATTCATCATCGACGCACACCACGTCTGGGTCAACTAGGGTGACTCGAGGCGGGGTCGTGTCATAAAGACTCAGACAAACCTACCAATGACTAGAACTTCCAATAAATATTAATAAATATGAAATAAAACATTTAAATCTCTCTCTCTCTCTCTCTCTCTCTCTCTCTCTCTCTCTCTCTCTCTCTCTCTATATATATATATATTTCTATATATAAAAAGTGGATATTAAACGGAATTTGTTGGTTTAACGGAAAAACTAACGAAATTTCTTGTTTTAACGGAAAATCTTTTTTCACCACCCCTTACTTTCAAAATTATAATTAAATAATAATAAAAATAAATTAGCTTTTGATAATTCCTTCAAACTAAAATATCTTGGAGCTAACTTATCCGAATCGACTTTTTCTCGAATTTGATTTATGTATCTAATTACGATTTATCCAACGAGACCAATATTCATATATTTACGATAACTCCATCAATATCTAAATATTTGACACAAATAAAATATAATTTGATAAATGTATCATTTAGTCCCTAACTTTCAAAATATTAAAATATAGTATATAAAAATTGAATTATATTTTATGAAAATTTTCGGGGTATTACATTCTCACCCCCTTAAAATATTTTTCGTTCTCGAAAATTTACTCGTCACTTACCAATACTAAGTCTAACACATGATATACATATATTATCGTAATACATATCATACTTTAACGATAAAATGAATTGTATTATTACTTAAAAAAGAGTAAAGACTTAAGTCATGCAAAAAGTTTAAACCTCTATTTGTTTCTCATTAAAAACCCATAAAAATGAAAAATATGACCGTTATTCATCACATTAATCTATCAATTTTGAATTGCTATCTCTTGTGTGGGGTCCAATAACAACTATATTTTTCATTCTCATTCTACATTAATGAGAATCAAACGGAGCCTAAGTAAACTCATCTTCTTACTCCTTAATATACCTTGAGTTTTCTGTTTGTGATTTTGGGTTGGAGATGACAGAGAGAAGCACTTTATTTAATTATTTATCAATTACATAAACATTACATCATTAATTATTTAATTAACCAAAAAAATTACATCTTTATTAATAACAAATTAATTTTTAAACAAAACTAATAAATATAAACTAAGCAAACGTGCATTGCACGTTGCTTGCACCTAGTGTATATATATATAAATTAATTGTTCTTTATTCTGTCATTGAAATACATACCAACCTTATTTGCTGAATGTGACGATGGGGTCTTCTATCCTTCATTTGTGGCACTGTGATACTCAATCTATGAAGTTGTAGGCGTGTCATTCTTAGCTCATGAAAAAAGTTAATTTAAAATGTCAAAATTTTATGTAAAAGTACGTTTATACTCACTTTAAATAAACAAACAAAGGAGGAAAATGGTATAATTTTAGCCTTTAAAGGCTAAGGGTGTCATAGTCCTATCAAATAAAATATGGCTTTTCAACAATCTAATTGATGCATGAATAATAGCTTTCATACGTTGGGGACGAGGTTGTCATAGCGAGCAAAGATTGAAGTGAAACAAATGTAAACCAAACCGCCACAGTTTCGGGGTCCTAATCTCAACCGTTTACATAACCTCCTCTCGCATTTTGTAGGAAAATCCGTTACCAATTCCATCAGTTACACAATTAATAATATATCATGGTAGTTACATTTTATATACCAAACCAAAACTGACTAACCAACAATATCAAAGTTGTTTCCCACACGGTTCGTACACACCCACACTCACACACATATATATAGAGAGAGAGAGATGAATATATGGTTTAAAGTGAGAGAAATGGAAGGTGGTGGTGGTGCTGGAGAAAAAACAAAAGGGTCATGGAGTCCTCAAGAAGATGCTACACTAGTAAAGCTAGTACACGAACATGGGCCACGTAACTGGTCTTTGATAAGCCTCGGGATTCCGGGGCGGTCTGGAAAGTCGTGCCGACTGCGGTGGTGCAACCAGTTGAGCCCGGATGTGCAACACCGTCCATTTACGCCATCGGAAGATGCTACCATCTTGCGGGCGCATGCTATGCATGGTAATAGATGGGCCACTATTTCACGCCTCTTGCCTGGGAGGACTGATAATGCTATCAAGAATCATTGGAATTCGACGCTTAGAAGAAAGCGTAATAACGACAAACCGAGTTGGGATGAGTCGGGAACCGTGTCGACCGAGCGGGAATCGGGATGTAAGAGAAGGCAGTGTTCACATGTGTCGCAGGAGCAGAGTGGTTATGGTGGGACTGAAGAGACATCGATTACGTTGACGTTATTGCCCCCAGGAGAGGGAACGAGAGACTCCAGCGCGGATGAGAAAGTGGAGATGATGAGGGAGGAGGTGGAGGGGAAATCGACGGTGGATATGGAAGAGACTTGTTTGGTGACGATAATGCAGAGGATGATAGCACATGAAGTTCGTAGTTACATTGACAAATTACGAGGTCAGGGTGGGCTTGGGCTTGGACTTGGAAGCCCAGAAAGGTCTGTAAATTGATTTTGTTTGTTAATTACTAAGAATGCTTTCCTTTCTTTTGAGAAATTGCGATCGTAAGTCAGATTTTACACCATGAATATATATTGATTTAATCGAGTCTAGTAATAAAAAAAGGATATTCGTTAAAATTTATTTTAATTTTAATCTATCCAGAGTTATTATTCTCAAAATAGAAATGTGACAAAAGTAACTCAGACGACATTTAGATTAAAAATGACTTACGAGTAAACCTATCACAAACCCAAAATGTGAAATATTGAACAACTTAATGCAACGTCTTCTACACTTACTTATCACATTGTGAGGAAATCACTGTCATGTAAACAAAAACAACCTTAATCAGAGGTGTCTAAAAGAGAAAAGAAAAAAAAAAGACAATCATCGATGCTCCCCTAACAATAATTTAGTAGGTCGAGCTTTCCATCTCAAGTATCAAGCAATAATGGTCATTTAAACAGTGAGGAAGGCATAAATACAAGACCAAACTTATGAACATTGCAAGGAAGGCCGGCGCTTCGTAAATAAAAGTTGTAACTTAGTGACTCTTCCTTTGTAATTGAGTCCATGCATTTAATTCTTCACATGTAGAACTAATTTTATTGTTGCAATCTGGCATTTCTGATGTTGAAACGTACTGATTTCCAGCTTTAAACTGAAAATGTTCTGTGATGTTTTTAAATCTGAAAAAACCTCTCTCTTCTTTTCCATAGGCACCAAAATTATTCACCAAATACACAACTTGTTAAGATTTGAGATTCTATCTTAAAATGTCAATCTTGTTAAGTGAAGTAGCACAAATCTTTATAAATTGATCCATATTTTTATCTTTATTTGATATATGATTTTATCCCTTAACATTAAAGATGAAAACACTGACCAATTTAAAAGGGTTTGGATTACACCCCTTTATAAGGTCGACATTTTAAGATGAAAATCCAAGTCTCAATATGATATTAGAACCCATTAAGTTTCAACGAACAATTCAATCCAATTAAGACTCGAAAAATGAGCACATAGATTTCAAGATTAGTTTGTTCAAATAAGCCACCATACTGTGGGATGTGTTAATGGATAGAATTACACATCGAATAAAGATGAAAACACTTACCAATTTATAAGAATTTGGACTACTCTATTAACCTTTTAAGATGGAACCCCAAATCTTACCCAGCTAAGTTTTTTATTAGCAAATTGGTAAGGGCTTAGAGAAAATTCTTGGTCTAAGGTGGTGGGTTATTAGTTTTAAATTTAGAATATCTTCCAATGACCTTTGGAAGAAGAACTTTTGGTAGGGAGAAGAATGTTTGCTTTGCAACTTTGGAAGGATTTCAATAGATTCAATCAAAAAGATGGGCGTTGCTCGCTCAAAAAGTCCGTAGAGTGATTCTACACTGATCAATCGAAAATATGGAGGGAATATTTATTTTTGTTTTAATTATTTGTTTATGTCTTTAAATGTATATATTTCATCTAGTGGATTTTTAAATAGTTGTGCATGTCTCGTGTACGGAGACACTCACCAAACCACATCAACAATTCTTGTATTGTTATTTACAATTTCCGGGCAAATTAATTAAGTCGAACGGATCTAACATATGTTCTGTCGATCTCCCCCTTCCATTTTAAAATGTTAATTTCGTTAAAAGAGTTGACCCAAATCTTTATTAGATAATTATAAGAACTATATCTACAATATATATGCATAATGGGGGTAGTAAGTGAACAGAGATACCTTAACATTTCTGCCATTAATTCAAGAAAATGAAAATCATAAACAGACGAGAGAGAGAGAGAGAGATTATGGAAATGGATATTGGCTAAACTGATCAAATGACAAGCAATCCTGGCCGTTGAAGGCCTCTACCATGTCGATCACAGGGCAGTACATATTGGCTCCATCATCCGAAAGCAAAGCAGACTGATCAACATAATAGGCAAGACGAGCTCTAGCAAGATTCAGATCATGTTGAAGCTCTGCCATCTTCTTCTGCAGCGAAGCTATCGTCCCGAGGCAACCGTAAACGGGGTCACTAAGGCGCACGTCCGCCTCGTAAACGAGCGTATTCACGGCTTCTTCCCGTTGCTCCACCGGCACCTCGTTTAGGATCTTGCTCACTTTACTTGCTCCAAACACCTTGTGTACCTTTGCGAATTTATTCTGCTCGTCGGACTGGAAATAGGGTGCAAATTGACAAGTAGGAGTGCACCTTCGCTTCGACAACTTGCAGGCTGCACAGGCAGAGACTGAACGGGACTCTTGATGACTCGTCATGCCTCTTCTTAATCTGCATCCGCCAATTCATGCTATTTGACACTTTATATATGGGTATTATGCATCGCACTACCACCACCTTATAAAGACACGTTTGTTTCTATTTTCACACAGAGATTAAAAAAATATATAATTAATATAGTCAAAAATATAAAATTTTCTTATATTTTTCCTACTATACTCCTACGTTAAATAATTATTTAAATATGATTAATTTATATTTTTTGAATCAGGTAATATTTCAGATTTTAAATATTATAAAAATTAAATTATTTTATATATCCACCCCACCATCATCTAACCTAGCCAATTTTACTCCCCAAACCCCAATTATTTTCTTCTCTTCTTTATCTCTCTTCTTCATTAATTAATTTGATTATTTGTGACCGTGAAATAAGTTGTGATGTATAAATTTTTTTATTTGTGACCAAAAAATAATCTTGACCTATTAATTTAATAATTTGTGGTCGATAAATAAATTGTGACCTATGAAATTTGTGATTTGTCACTGAAAAACAATATGTGACCGATAAAGAAACTATGACCTATAAAATTTGTGATCGAGAAATAATATATGACTCATTAATTTGATAGTTTGTAATCTATAAAATTTGTAATTTATGACTATGACGTATAATGTTGTAATCTTAATATATTTAATTAATAAAAAATTATTTATTTATTTATTTAATAGAATTTAATTAAGATCTATTTTTCAAATAATAAACATAATTTTGAAATTATATTTTGCAACTACCTTATACATGAAATTATCCCCATGATATACAGCTTGTTTTAGCTCAATTCCATCGTTTAGGGTTTTGTAAAACACGTTTTTCGTTATTCAGAATAATTTTCTTAATTTTAATTAGATTACGATTTTCATTTTGTATAGATTTTTATTTATCCTTAATTGTTATCGTTATCTAGAGTTAGTTGTTAACTAGAAGTTTAGTTATTATTCAAATTTTATTTACTGCTTTAAATATGATATGTAAACTTTATGATAATTAGTTAAAATTTTGAATCAAAATAAAGAATCTTGAGAAGTTTTTCAAATTATTCTCTCTTTCTTGGTATTCAATCTTTCAAATCAAAAGTTCGAGTTTTTGTGAGATTTTGGATTTTTTTTTTTTTTTCGTTTTTTGTAAGCTTCCTCTACATCACACACTAATGAACTGTATTTCTTCTAGAAAATCTTCTAATTGTTCCGAGCAACTAGAAAAAGATTCTTATTTTTCTTCTCTCACAAGCAAATGAATTTAATGAGTGTCAACAAGGATTAAAGAAATTGTGGTTTGATTTCAACCAACCCTTGTTTGACAACCACTAAAATGAGTTATTTGGAGAAAATAAGTTTTGCAATAGTGATTTTTTGAAGAATGTGTAAATAAAAAGTTGAAAAAGGTTTTTTAAATTTACGTGTAAAATATTTTATTGTAAAAAATATATTATTTTAATGGTTGACAAACATTGGATAAATTGCTTCAACAAAGTTGTAGAGTTTCCCTCCTCTCAATTTTTAAAGTTCATCAATGCCTCACTAATAGTATCTTGGGAGATTCAAAAAGAAAGTATATTTAGAAGATTGTGCCATTAGCAAACTGTACGGAGAGAGATCAATTTAAGAAAGTGAGGGCCATTATTATAATCATAACCGGAAAGCAACTCCAATTAAGTAAAAGGGTTTCCTAAAAGAGAAAATCTTGTGTCCATCGGCATTGATAGTGTTACACTAACCCTTTAAAAAAAAAAGTAATCTTTCTACTAAAGTTCTAATTAAACAACTTTAGAAAGAAAAGTAAAAATGTGTTTGGGAAAGAAAACACATTTGGCTAAGTTCATAATTCTAAATAATTTTACTCTGATTTTAGGTCGGGTTAGCTTCTACATCTTGTAGAAGAACTTCTCGAAGAAGTTATCTTAAACTGTGTTTGAAACTGAGTTCTAAAAGAGTTCTCTCTTTCAAGAGAACTATTATGTAATTAACCAATCGGATTCAAAAATGGTTTTTGTGTCTCAAAAGCCATGCCAATGGGTTCTATATGAATTTTTGTGGGCCCCCCACCCCATGTGAGTGTTATGTGAACCATTAGGCAAAAAATTACGTACCACTAGCATTTTTCAAAAATGAAATGGGTTAGGGATTGGATCAAGCTACAGCGCGGTCCAATCCCCTCTACATCCGTCAGTGCTTGGCTATTCATTGGTTGGAGACACTAATGTTAGACCGAATTTAGAAAACAATTTTATAGAAAGAAGTCGAAATATATTTATGTCAAAAAAGAAAGAAGTACAATAATTTTATATACATGGAAAAGAAGGAAGGAAAATGGAAATTGATGGAACCAAAATGATATAATGGTAGTTGGGGGGTGAAAGTGTATAAATAAATAATTATTACTGTCACCCAACGAAGAGCCATATGTGAGGATAAGAATATGGCCCGGCCGTCCCACATTAGAAAAGAAAAGAGATCAAATGACTGTTCAGTTTGGGCTTGTATTTTTTGGTTTTGGAATGTTGTGTTATGTGCTGTAGATTGACTTACTGTTCGACTTCGATATTTGTCTCCACTACCTTCAATGCTCTTTGCACGTTTCGACCTTTCACTCGCTATATGATACTTAATGGCTACCTGCAGTGTTAATAAAAAACAGTCGGGACGAGATTTTTTTATGTTGATGCATGACACTATTTATTAGTTCTTGAATTGAAATTCTTTAAATTAAAAAACTGATGCACGTTTCAACAACAATAAAAACTAGTCTATCTTGCATGCATCTTTCCCATCATCATCAGAGTGTTGGAGTGCAATAAAATAACATCGCACCAGTGTAAATTGTTATATAATTGTGTTGTTCAAATATTGGTAAATGATAATTGATCAAATGTGCTTGAAAATTCTCCATGGGGTGGCATGACCATCAACAGGGACTTGATGCGACTGCATAGAGGCATAGAGTAAATATTTAGCCGTTGAACATATTTTTTAAAATTTGTTTGGCACCTTTTCAATCCCACTTTTCAATCTTTTGTGAAAAGTTGGCACTCATACGAAAGTGTATGAAAGAATTCTATAATAGAAATAGAACTCATGGATTTAATACATCAATTCTCATTTTATACTTTGAAATTATCATCCCAAAATTCTCTCAAATTATACTTAGAATTATTTTCATATTCTTTTTGTTCCTTCTTTCCGAGTTTCAATAGTGCTAATTGCAACCCGGTTTCTTGACTTGAAATCCGCTAAAGTTATTTGTGTGTCGGTCCTTTAGCATTCTCATTATCAACAGGGCGCAAATAAATATTTGAGGATATCATTCTATATGATTCAAGTCTTCTTCATTTTCTTCTTATTCTTCCATCTTTGTTTTGTGTTTTACATATATTTTGAGTTCCATCGGCGGAAATATTTATCAACAGTCTAAATGCTTTATCATTGTGCAATGACAACCGAAGGAGATACAACTATGGCAACAATCAAACTTATGAATCAAGACTTGGTGAGATTATACCGTTTTGATGGATCGAATTTTACAAGATGGCAAAACAAGATCAAATTTTTGTTAATGGCGCTCAAAATTTTCTACATATTTGATTCAAATTTGGAAGATCTACCTGAACCATCCGACAATGACACCGAACAATCAAGGGTGGACCGGAAGAAGTGTGAAGAAGATGAACTCATATGTCATGGCCATATTTTGAATGCCTTGTCGGGTCGACTTTATGATTTATATACCAACACAACATCTGCAAAACAAATCTGGTATGCACTAGAGAATAAATACAAGGCTGGAAAAGAAGGTACTAAAAAGTTTTTAATTTCTAAGTATTTTGATTTCAAATTCATAGATAATATTTCCCTATTGCCCGAAGTACATGAATTGCAAGTTATTGTCAATAAATTGATAGCGGTGAAGATAGAACTTCCGGAATCATTCCAAGTATGAGCAATTATTGCTAAATTGCTTTCTACTTGGGAGAAGATATAGGAAGAAACTTCTTCACAACTTCGAAGACTTTTCATTGGTGCAAGTTTGAAAACATCTACGAATTGATGAAGAGTCAAGGGTAAGAAATGGGAATGAGAATTCTCATGTTGGCACTTCAAAAGCCAACACCGTGGAAAACAACAACAAAGTCATTAAAGTAAACAAAATAAAGTTTACTAAAGACAACAAATTCAAAAAGAAGCCCAAGAGAGAATGCTTTGTATGTGGAAAAACCAGCCACTTTGCGAAAGAATGCTGACATAGAAAACAAAGCAAATTTGGAGACAAGGTGAAGTCCATTGACAAGAATGAGATAGTTGCTACTATAAGTGAAGTAAATGCTGTCAAATGAAAAATTCCGGGATGGTGATATGACACATGCGCCACCGTTCATGTTTGCTATGACAAGTCTCTTTAAAAGACATATCAAGACATTGATGATGGTCAACAAATTCAAATGGGAAATGAATATTGTTCAAAGGTCATAGGCAAATGAAATGTTGAATTAAAATTCACATCCGAAAAGTTGTAACTCTTACTAATGTTTTACATGTACCGATATGAATAGAAACCTTGTAAGTGGGGATTTGTTGGGGAAACCGGGAATTAAAAATGTTTATTAATCGGGAAAAATTGTATTATCCCGTATTGGTTTCTTTATTGGAAAAGTCTATTATACTAATGAAATTGTCAAGTTATGTACTATTGACAATATTAATACAATGACTTCTTCTTACTTTGTTTGTACTTTAAATCATGGCATGATAGATTATGGCATATAGGACATTCTACTTTGCATAGAATGGTTAAAAGTGGAATTATATCATGTGAATTAACTAAAAATGATAAGTGTGAAATTTGTGCTAAATCAAAAATGATTAAAAACATTTTCAAAGTGTAGAGATCATCTAAATCACTTGATTTAGTTCATACCGATATATGTG
The DNA here is from genome assembly GCA_019097785.1 of Fraxinus excelsior. Lineage (NCBI taxonomy): Eukaryota > Viridiplantae > Streptophyta > Magnoliopsida > Lamiales > Oleaceae > Fraxinus > Fraxinus excelsior. The sequence continues at coordinate 6,403,832 of CM032629.1, read as the reverse complement.
AACTTAATAACATGTTAACTAAATGAGGTAATAAATATTTCATAAGTTTTATTGATGATTATTCTAGATTTTGTTATATTTATTTGATGAAACATAATGATGAGACTTTTCATATGTTTAAAGTATATAAAAATGAAGTAGAAAATCAAAAGAATAAAAAGATTAAAATTCTTAGAAGTGATAGAGGTGGTGAGTATTTTTCTAGAGAATTTGATATCTTTTTGTGAAGAACATGACATAATACATCAGTGTAGTGCACCAAAAATATTGGAACAAAATGGTTTAGCGGAAAGGAAAAATATAACCTTAGTTGAAATGGTAAATACTATAGTAACAAGGTCTAAATTGTCTAATAATTTATGGGGAGAGGCATTACTTGCTGCATATCATATAGGTAATAGAATTCCGTTTAAAAAACTTAAAGTTTCTCCTTATGAATTATGGAAAGAAAGAAAACCAAACATTGAATATTTTAAAGTGTGGGGCTGTTTAGCTTATTATAAAAATACCGATCCTAGAAGAACAAAACTAGGACCAAGAGGGATCAAGAGTGCTTTTGTTGGATATGCAATAAATAATAAAGCATATATGCTACTTGATCTAACATCCAATGTTATTATAGAATCACGAGATGTGAATTTCTCTGAAAATTTATTAAGTATGGGTGAAATTGCTCAAAATCCATTGGAAACTCAAAAAGAAATTTTGGTGTCTAAAAAAGCATTAAAAACATCTTCACAACATGTAAATGAGTCTAGTGAACCTAGAAGAAGCAAGTGAACTCGTAAAGAGAAGGTATTAGGACATGATGAGATTGATTCTCAACGGATTTCTCTATACTTGGTTGAAACAAGTAGAGAAGATGTAGTAAGAACAATTTCTTATGTTCTTCAAATTGATAGTGATCCTAAAACCTATAAAGAAGCAATGACTTCTAGAGATAGTACATTTTGGAAAGATGCTATAAATGATGAAATGGATTCTATAATGTCCAACAATACTTGGAAGATGTTGACTTACCGGCTGGATCAAAAGCTATTGGTTGTAAATGGGTATTTCGTAGGAAATATAATACCGATGGTTCAATCCAAACTTACAAAACAAGATTAGTTGCTAAAGGTTTTCGACAAAAGGAGGGAATTGATTAGTTTGATACATATGCACATGTAGCTAGAATTACTACTATTAGAATTCTTTTTGCATTATCTTCTATATATAATTTATGTGTACATCAAATGGATGTTAAAACTGTATTTTTAAATGGAAAATTAGATGAAGAAGTTTACATGGAACAACCAGAAGGCTTCATTCTTCCGGGTAATGAAAACAAAGTTTGTAAACTTGTAAAATCTTTATATGGTTTTAAACAAACTCCTAAAAAATGGTATGAGAGATTTGATCAGGCTATCATGACTTTTGGTTTTTTGCATAATACGGTAGATAAATGTCTATATGCTAAAAATGTGATACTTATATTGTGTTTGTATGCTTATATGTCGACGACATGTCGATTATTAGTAATCACATGGATGGTATTATAGAAACAAAAATGTTTCTATCTTCAACATTTAAAATGAAGGATCTTGGTCAAGTAGATACCATATTGGGTATAAAAGTGATCAAGAATGATTTGGGATTTGCATTAACTCAATCACATTATATTGAGAATGTAATTGAAAAGTTCAAACATTTGAACATTAAAGAGGCAAATACTCTGTTTGATTCAAGTATCAAACTTGTGAAAATGTTGGAAGAGATGTTGGACAACTTGAATATGCAAGTGCAATTAGTAGTCTAATGTATGTCATGCAATGTACAAGACCCAACATTGCATTTGTTGTAAGTAAACTTAGTAGGTTTACAAATAATCCAAGTGTCGAACATTAGAAGGCAATTGGAATGTACTTGGTTATTTAAAGAGAACCAAAAATCTTGGACTCCAATATTCTAAATTTTTAGCTATACTTGAAAGATATACCGATACTAGTTGGATATCAAGTGCTGGTGAAAACAAATCAATATCGGGTTGATTGTTCACTCTTAGAAGTAGTGCAATTTCTTGGAGATCAAAGAAACAAACTATGATTACACATTCCACAATGGAATCCGAGTTTGTAGCATTAGCTGAAACGGGAAAAAAAGTAGGGTGTCTTAAAGATCTTCTTTATGAAGTTCCATTAGATACGAAGAATGAGTCTTCAACATCTATACTATGTGATAGTCAAGTGTTCGTGTAAAACCCGCAAGCATACAAAATCGTTGACAAGTAATAGAATTGATGAATTGAAAGTTATCGTCCCACAGGGAATAAATTCAATTCAAGTTTACTAACTTTTTATGGGATTCGAATTATGTAAACAAAATAGAGTTTGATTTTATTGTATATTAATTAATCTAAGAAAGTAGTAAAATGTGATTTTTATCAATTTATAAATGATTGTATTGGATCTCGAATCCGCCTATTGCTATCTACTTCAATTCTTGATTCGAAATCTAGTTCCATTCATGCGTTCTTGACAATCGATAATTATAATGTAATTAATTCTATTTTCCAAGATAAATTAAATCTATTCTAACCACGATCCGAATATATTCCTAACCCAAATTTGAATGATTAGAATGCATTAAAGTTTAGATTATCTATATGATTGCGCATGTGATAAATGTTATTCATAACATTTATTGCACATATGCTAATTTTGCCGCGTTCTAAACTTATTGTGAGTCTCCCAACATTACAACAAGCAACTAATTATCTAATTGGTAGCCAATCAATTAAATAATGCAATGAGTATTCAAAATTATTCAAGAAACGCAAGAAATAAACTAAACTACTAGTCTTGAATTAAAACAAATAAACAAATAGGATTCATCTTCATCCAATACAAAAAGTATCCAGCCTAGCATGCTAATATATAAATTATAAAAAGAATAATAGAAAAATATCACCCGGATCATGAAATAAATCAAAAGATGTTGATCTTCAATTTCAAGGTTGAGTTCTTCAAAACCTTGATGTAATTTACCTTTGCTATGGCTTGATCTCCTCTCCCAAAATATAATAATTAGCCTCTTGTTTTTCATGAATTTGATGAAATTATTGTGTATGAAGAGGCAAAAGAGGTTTTTTAATGTGTATCCCTCGTTCTCTATTTTTAAGAGCCATAAAATAGGTCAAATTTCATCCAATTTGGTTTCCAAGAAAGTTTAAATCGCGAAAGGAAACTAAAGATTCTTCTGCAAAAAAGGCATGTGCACGCGCACCGTTATAAGTGTTGTGCGCGCGCCATAGAACCAAATGACTCTCGGGTTGGGGAAAATAAAGTCGTGCGCTCGAGCAATGAATTGTTTGCGCGGGCGCAGTTTTGTCTCTGAACAGCTTCCTGTAATTTGGCCATAACTTTATCTACAAGTATTTGATTGAGTTGATTTAAGATGGGTTGGAAAGCTAATTAAAAGGGATACAATTCTTCTCGAAATATGAATTTTCCAATTCGAACGATTGCTATCCGAAAAATGGGTTCCAAGTTGATGTTAAAAATTCATAGCATAACTTATTCGGCTAGAATTGATTTGTGGAAATACGTCCATTGTATTTTGCTCCTTTGACCTCCAAATGCATCCAATTGATCATATATGATCTTCATTCGTTGTTTTGTGCTCCGAATCAACTATTGAATGTTTACACTTAGGTCCTCAGACTTTAAATTTCCTTCGTTTTCGCACGTTTTTCATTCATTTTTTCTAAATCCACCAATTTGCATTGAGTTCAACATAACAAACATAGTTCACACAAAAACAAGTTACAATTCATCTAAATCATTTACAAATACTCTAATTTAGTGGTCTAGATAAGTGTACAAAATACACTTATCATCAAGCTACTCTAACAAGGGCTTATAATGAAGTTTACAACGAAAAGTCTAGACACATGAGTCTTAGACATGATTATATAAGGAAATTAATAAAAAAAATGAAATAATTTCACTTACATATGTAAGATCAAGTGAGAACTTGGCTGATCCATTTACAAAATCACTTACCAAAGAGTTGGTAAGATTAACATCGAGTAGGATGAGGCTTCAAATCCTTAAATAAAATTCACCAATGATGGCGCAACCCTACATGTTATTACGAAATGAGTAATTTACGAGTTCAAATGATAACAACAAGTCATTTGATAAGTAAATTGATTACAACACTTAGTATATAATTAAAGTAGTATATAATTAAAGCTCTATCCTAAAGATACAAGTGCTGGGGTTATAGTTTTGAGGGTTGAATAAAACTTAAAGAAATTCAGTACGTAGTACAAATGTCTTTAAAACATAACCAAGACACTGTAAGAATTTCTCTTATGTGAACTTAGAAGTGGTGCCGCTTCAAGAAAATTTGGAGTTACTTTCTGAAAAGTTCTTGAATACGATGGGTGCAAAGCCATTAACGCACCAAAATAAAATTGTGTGAACAAATTGAGATAGAATGTTCACGTGTGTGATATCGCCGATAATGTCATAAGGGATAACTGGCTCAAAACTAAGGCTACCTGGAATCTCGATGGTACCTTGCAAAATTAGCACTAATGTAAGGTTTAAATCGAAAAATACCTTATCCTATGCGTGACATCGTTTATGATTCTAAGTTGAGTTGTAATATTTGAACAAGTGGGGGATTGTCATATAATTGTGTTGTTCAAATATTGGTAAATGATAATTGATCAAATGTGGGTGAAAAAAATATATATATTTGCCTATGCAACCACATAGGCATTTTGCCATGCGGTCGCATGGCCATCAACAGGGACATCAAGTCCCTGTTTTGGTTCCTCTATGCAGTCGCATAAGTAAATATTTAGCCGTTTGACAGATTTTTTAAAATTTGTTTGGCACATTTTCAATCTCAATTTTCAATCTTTTGTGAAAAGTTGGCACTCATACAAAAGTGTGTGAAGGAATTCTACAAATAGGAATAGAATTCATGGATTTAATACACCAATTCTCATTTTATACCTTGAAATTATCATGCCAAAATTCTTCCAAATTATACTTAGAATTATTTTCATTTTCTTTTTGTTCTTTTTTCTCGAGTTTCAATAGTGCTAAATGCAACCCAGTTTCTTGACTTGAAAACGGCTAAAGCTATTTGTGTAATGGTCATTTAACATTCTCATTATCGAGAGGGCGCAAATAAAGCTTTTAGGATAGCATTCTATGCGATTCAAATCTTCTTCATTTTCTTCTTATTCTTCCATCTTTATTTTGTGTTTTACATATATTTTGAGTTCCATTGGTATTATCATTGGAGGTATTGTTATCTACTTCGGCGGAAATATTTATCAACATAAACAAGTTACACAATCTTTGAGCAACTATAATTTTCCACCAGATGAAGTTAGCATAAAAGGTCGAAAAGAGAATTTGATATTTACACAGTGGACTTGAACCAGAAATAAAAGTGGGAAATCATAATTACTATTAATCACATATTGTTGTGTACATACATAAATAATTTACATCTATAAGGTTCAAGAGTTGTAGCTGAAACCCTCCGGGTTGGGGTCATACTAGCACTCGTCGTTCAAGAAAAGGACACGATCAATGAAGAGGTTCAACTTCGGTTCAACCAAGGAGCCAACTAACTATGGGGAGGTAATTTCTGTATCTATTCATGAACCATGATTCATATTACCAACAATGAGGTAAGGTTAGTTATCTACAACTCATTCAATGATAGTTGAATATGTTGATCCCTTATCTTGTAGTTCCAAAACCATGTTCCAGAATCCATCAATTCCTTTCCAATAGGCTTCATTTGGACATCTAAACCTGAACTCAAAATCAAATATTGAAGAAAATTGAGTAGAATAATCTTTTTGTTTCAGATAGGAAATATTATTGACAGAATTCAATAATTATCTAAAATTCCAAAAATGAGTGTGCCCGCATGTAAGAGAGAGGGGGGCAAGATACTGTAATTCCAATATTGATATTATGGTCCACTTTATTATGCAAATTTAAGGACATAAGAGAGAAAAATATAAATTAAACACGGGTTTCAAAAACTCAAATAAGGAATGTGCTACTTGTACATAATGCAGTGTCAATAACGGTGTTCATCCCCTCACATAGAAGGGGACCGATATATTATATTTTATTCGAAGTAGGTCCCCCTCCATATGAAAGGGTAGACACCGTTATGGATACCGCATTATGTACGTGTAGCATCACCCGTCAAATAAAATACCATGTAGTTTAAATGTAAAAGGATAGTCTACTGTAAAATTAAACAACGAAAGTCAGCAGAAATAGAAAACCATATGCACCAGATATATCAAATTATATAGCTAAGGAAACCTGAATTTCCTGCCGTAATCTTCAATTTGTAACCATCTGGGACTTCAAACACATGATTGCCCTGCATAGAAAAATAAACGAAAAACAAGGAAATCAGAATTTTATGAAAGTAGATAACCACTCAGCAACTTCATTGTGAAGAAAATGTCAAAAAAGGAAAAAGGAGAGAAAGCAATTAGATTTACTTGCAAATCAACCAAACTATTATATACTTGTTAGTAATTAAAAGTTGCAATTATTTGTTCTTCATTACATGACTTCTGATTCATTTTATGGCCAATGACACTCGGCAATTTCTACAGTAATTTATATGACGATTTCATATATCCCTTCACACCACAGTTCGAATTTTAGTAGAATGTATCTCAGTTCTTGACCCAATTCTTCACGAGTAAAACAGTCCCATTGCTCATAAGGAGAACTAATTTATAGAAGAGACTTGTACAAATTAGTCGTGCAGGAAATACGACACAACACCAAAGAACAAAAGAAAGAAAAGAAACAGAAACCAAAAGAAATCTCAATAGAACAAAACATTTTTCTGTCTAAGGCAATCAGCTTGCTTTGATGAAATTAGATACAAATGTTCTGGATGATCCCTCAAAATCACAGTTAATCCCTAATTCAGCGTCCATGTCTATGATAGTTGGCATGCAGTCTCTCGTACGCTAAAAATAAAATCAAGCATATCTACCTACAGTTAACAGTAAACAAATTCTCTTTTAATCTTTAGGGAAAAATAATATAAAAAAAACGATCTCATTTTGTCACCAATAATACTAGTATGCCCCTGTTTGAACCTCAGAACCTGTTTGGGAAAGATTAAAATTGAAAAAATAGTCGTTATTGTTGACTTTTATTAGACGAGTGGGACTCAATAACGGTCATATTTTCAATTAATTGGATTTTAATCGGTACCGAACGGACTCTCATTTTGGTAAGAAAATATTTTTTGGAATAGTGATTTTTTGGAAATGTGAGGTTAAACAAGAAAGAAAAGTTTTCAATTTACGTGAAATTATTTTATGGGAAAATGTGAGGTTGAAAATGAGTTTTTGAAAAAATGGGGGCCAAATATAGGCTATGGGTCTATATCCTCAAATGCAATGTACATGATATGCATTATTTCCCAGGCAAGAGATCTTCAATAGTAATGTAGCTTCCACACTAACCTGTATTACAACATTGGTAGCCTCAAATTCGGCATTGCCATGCAGTATCACCTTTAATGCCTCAAATCGCTGCACATCATGCTTCCAATATATATTATCTCTTGAATTCCAATCAATTCCATTATTCAATACCCTGACATTCTGTAATTTGCACTTTGCACACCTGTATGAATAGAACTTATTTTGGAAGTATTTTCATAGTTATTTGTTTGTAAAGTTCAAAGAACTTTTCCAAAATGGTACCTCCTGCCATACTGCAATGTAGGTTCACCCCTTTCATCAATTATAGTTGAGCCAATGACATTTTCAGCCAAGACAATCAAACTCCCATCAAGCTGAAAATAAGGGACACTGATGAGAAAAGAGAAAATTGATAGCTGCTTGATCTATATTCTGAAGTGTACTACCTGAACATCGCTCCATAAAAACTCAGAAATCTCTATTTGTAGCTCAGAACCCGTGGAAATAGAACCTCCTTGAAACTGACATGGAAAAGATAGATAGAATAAGCATTCAATGGCGCAATACTTCAATGCTGGACCGAGGTCACATATTATTTTAAGGAAAATTGAAGATCAAAAAGAAAAACAAAAGAAATATGCTAGATCGTGCGAGAGAAATAGATCATTAAGGGAGACAATTGTTTTCGAATCATCATTGCATAATAAAAGTAATTCAGTTGTCCACAGCGTAGCATACCACAGTTCAGTCTACAGCATAAGAAACTGATGAGAAAAATATTGTGAACTTACCTTTTGTCTGGTGACTTCCCAAAGAGGTCCTAGAGCAGGATGGAGGATGATGAGATAAGGGGGTCCAGAATTAACATATTTTTCATTACCTTCAACCTGCGAAATAGGAGGATGCACATGGAATAAAGCTTCACAAGAAAGTTCCCAAATTCGTTTAAACTTTTGGCAATGATATTGAAAGATATTTATAGTTTACCTTGGGCAGTTTTATTCCACAATGGGACAGTAGATCGTAGGCATTACGCATGATATCCAACAACGAACCATCTGGAGTCTGCAATGAACATTCAACAGGTTCATTAAGGCTGGTTACCTTCACCGAATGCAGGATTCAGATCGCATCTTCACTTTAAAAAAAAAAAAAACAATAAATTTCAAAATATAAACAAGCAAATATTGATTGACATCTTCTGTGCCTGGAATAACAAAACTGCTTCACAAGCAGGTTCATGCAAGAAAGAAAGAAGGCGTGTCTGCACATACCAATGGCTGCCAAGACCTAGGAACATATGCATTTAATGAACCAACGCAAGATCTCTAAGCCTTTCAAAAAAATTAATTTCTTCAGATGCTCACTTCAACGAAGTTAAGCTACAAGTCCTTGAAACCATGTCTAGTGCAACTTATACTCGTAGAGTTTTGGCCTCATTATTCAAGTTCTTTCCGGTATAGAAGAAAGATATCCAATGACAGTGCAAATGCAGCTGTCAAGAGCTTCTTTTTTCTTCCCAAAAGAAAATTATCGAGTGTATAATAACACAAGGAAAGAAACAAAGATAAAACCAGGTAAAGTCTTATAGACTGCTTTGCAGCCCTCCCAGTTTCCCTTTCTCAACAAAAATAATGTCAAATTATGCATCAACAACTTAGCACCTGGTGAAAAGACTTATCAGCATGTTTCCTTTTCTTCTTAGCAGAAGAAGTGACTTTTCTTCGTTCATTATACACAATAAAGGTATCAAGCTCATCTGCAATGGTACAACCAAAATAACTCCCATGCTTACATTAGGCATCAGCATATTAAAATGTAACAAATGTAAAAGCATACAGGTTATTTTCTTACCTTCCACATCCTTATGAAGTCGAGATGGATACATATTAGTAAAATTATCGGCAATGTTTTGCATTGTGCACTCCAAGCGACCACCAGAGATACTGGCAAAAGTACAAAAACAATCGAGACTTTAAAAAATATCCTGGTAAATACCCAAATGTTATTTAAAACTTATCAGGGACGGGACTAATTCAAGAATTATCCGGGTGATACTATAGAAATTTAACACAAGAAATTACCAGTCTATCATGATGAACAGGTATTGTCCACATCTTTATATGGTGATAAAGAGACTAAAGACGGAAAAGAAAAAACTTAAATCAAACAAGAAGCAAATTGTCCATCGTAATTCATTCTACCTAGTGAAATTATAAATATCCTGCAAGAACTTCTTACTGCATCTTCCTGTTGAAATCTCAGTCTTACTCAAAACAAGGATATAATCAACAGGAACTGAGAGTTGACTCCAGAATATGTGTACGACTGAAGCTTCAATATCTGTTATCAATTATAGCATTATCTCCTATTAAAATGGAATTTCTTTATCTTTCAATTCCATTTTCCAAACAAATAGAAAAATATTTAAGTAACAGCTTTACTTCAATAGGTTACACCGTGCAAGATCAGCGAATAAGATAAATAATGATGAATATCACTCAATCTATTTCTTATGCTACCTGGAGAAAAAGGTTCACTGTAGATCTATAAATATGATAGAATTCAAAAACAAAATTGAGAAATCCCATATCGATAGGTTGGAAAAAAGAATTACAGACATGTAGCGATTGAATTTAGTGTAAATCTTGATGAGGTTTACATCACCTTCCAAACAAATTCAACAGATTTTCACTGCCAAAGAATAATGATGTGAGCCAACTTCCCAATGAAAGTTCAATTTGGAAGGACAAAAATTCATTTAGGTGACCACAAAAAGGATATTTCATATTCAGGCATAAATCAATTTGAGCTTAAATATTCTAATTATCAGCAATCATTTCATTATTTCATTAGGCAATGCCTCCTACACATTTCTCACGAATAAATATTTATTATCTACTTAAAACATGTAAGCAACATTTTTATGCTTAATGGTCCCACAATCATGTCCATTAAATTTGAATTACATAAAAATGGATCCTGCTATGGCTTAAAGATCATGCAATTTGCAAAACACTTACCCCCTCACTCAAAATGTGAAAAGATTGAGAAAAGGAGCGAGAGATGCCAAAGAGTAAATAGAAATCACATACAGCACATTTTTACGTTAAGCTCCATAGCTAAAAGGGAAGATATGTAACCATAACTTGTTTGGATGATAGCAGGAAAGAGAATAATTATATTACAAGATGTTAAGCCTTAATTCCAATAAATTAGGTTTTTTCTACATGAATCTTTTTTCTCTAGTTCGTTCTATCATCGAAAAATCTACAAAAAGATTAAATGAAATCAATTAATCTCATCTTGAATATGTGTCTTAAGTTCATTGATGGCTAAAGCAAAAAGATAAGGACTTAGGGCAGAACCAGATACATGTTTATGGTAATAAGATTCTCTAGTGATTTCTTCTCTCTTGCACCCACATCAACACTTAGTGCACCCTGACATAGAATCCTGACAAGCTTAATATGTCTAAATTCCATCGTTTCAAATATCTCCTTTGTTCATATCACTAAGCACTTCATCTTAATAACAAAATAAATAAATATAATATTATGATTATATTATGACAATGATATTGCTAACGCATTCTTCAAAACAGTTATGCCAAGTCATAAGCTTGTACCTGTGTTTCATCCCAAATTCATCCACAAATGTAATTGGCTTTTTTACATTGAGCACCATTCCCGGTAAACTACTCGCATCTTTACTCGATCCAATAAGCTCTGCAGAAGGTAAATCCACGTAAAGGATATTCGTGTTGGCAGGAAACTCCACCTGCAAACTTAACCCAAAGAATATGTCTCAAGCAAGAAATTTCAACAATATTCTGTTTTTAAGGAACAATTAAAAGAGATGATGAAACCAAAGCATGCATATGAGAGATGCAGTGAAAATGAGACTGAATGGTTTCTTTCTGCAGACTTTGCCTTGATGTATATCTTGAATTTTATACATTACAGCTTCTTATTACCGGGAAAATGCCGGATAACAAAGATCTATATGCACATGTGCTCCATGTTTAAGAATATTAAAAATGGGCACCTAGAAATGTGATTATTTTCTTTTATGACCAAGTAGATAAACTATTGATTATATTTGATTGATCAATAGTGGATTTTTAAATGTTATAGTTATAGTGATATTGTTTTACCAAGCAAAAACTACTACAAGAAAATTAGCATGGCATTACTAGCTAAACAAGTCCTTAAACAGTTTGTAAGATCCATTTACTCTGATGTGTTATAAAGGACTCACGCTAGGATCAAATATTTCAGTCATTCAGCTCGACTTACCAGCTAGATCTACAACCAATATATAATTAGGATAATAAGATAATCTCATAAGATTGAATGTAGATCATATAAATCAGCAATTACAGAAATGATTCAAATTACTTTCTGAGATGAATTGTTAAAACTTAAGAGAACAAATCACTCACAAGTTGAAGGTGTGATTTGAGGATAATACATCATAATACATCGTCAGGAGTGGATAGAGAGAGATTATCACACTGATCTAACGAAAAAAGAATGGAGAGTACCTGTTAGGAGAAGGGGGTCCTACAGTGATCCCAAACTTATCAAATTCGGTGTATTCAATGCAGGACAGACCATATGCCCATTTTCCATCAAGATTCTTCTTCTCACGTAGAACATTTATGCCTTCTGTAGCCCCCGGATTCCGTTGACATGAGGCAAAGCCCAATTTCTGAAAGACTAGCTGTTAGCTATCAAAGCATAACTAAAGATAACTAGTGCGGATGAATATTAAAAGACCCAGCCAATTTTCTGTGTGAGGGGCAATTGGACAGAGAAGATGCAATAAAATGATCCAACATTCACTTAAGCAATAGACAGCAAAATTTCCAAGAATGAAAATAGAGAAGACTGGCAGAACTCACATGCACACAAAATTTTTTGGAGTAAACTTAATCATAATAACATGAAACAAACTCAAAATATCACAGGAAAGTATTGGTCATTTTGCATCTGTCCAGAATGTGACTGCTAAATATTGTCAACTATCCAGTTGATTTTGGGGTGCCTGTCGAGTGTTGGTCCAAACAAAATCATGCATTAATTGATTCATCTAAAACATTTTTGTTTCATGTGATTTGCCCAAAAAAAGTTAAGAATACATCTTGATTGACCTCTATAAAATTCTTTGAGGCTAAATAATGCTACCACAGTCAAAGACAGCTTCTGTTCCTAAGGAGTTGGAACAATTTATAACAGTTAATTATGGCAGTTGAAACAATACAGATCTACCTTTCTATGGCGCAAACCAATCCCAGCCAAAGCCAAGAGAGTCATATCTGTAGCAGCCACAACATTACTGCAAAGTTGAAAATGTCAGGATACCATCCAACTTCCAAATAGTACCACCCAATCAGTTCTCATTCTGTGCACAAGATGACAGTGTTGTACTTTACAACCCTAATGTTGAAGCTAACCTGACTTGTCTAACAGTTGCACCTTTTCTTCCGTGATGGCGGAACCATTTGAAAACACCTTTATCATAGGCTAGTTTCCATATCACGCCGTGACCCCCAGGCTTGCACAATGGTACATATGGTCTAGTCACCACCCACTCGCCATCTTCTGCACTGACAGCTGGAACAAGGGGCTGACGATTGACAAACCGAATTACAAACTGCAAGAACAGAGCAAACCAGAGTATAAAAGTAAAAGAAAGTATCATGTCTTCAAACCTGTTCAAAAAGTTGGAATCTAGATCTTCCTCTTCCAAACCATTTAAGCCTTTCACAAAGAGAGGTGATATGCCAATGGTTGTTTTTTGCGGAACTTGTCATAATGGCAACGGGAGTGATGCATTGCTTCCCATACAACTTGAAATACAGGAACTCTCTAGCCTTGTAGAAGTCAAAAAAGTTTTCATAATTTCAGCCTCCATTTGGCAAAATTGTAAGTGGTCTATAAAGAGGAATAGTGGTGGGTCCCCCGAAATTTGTGGATAATAATGAGTAGTAGTTATGAATGCGTAGTTGAAATTAATGTTTGACTTTGGCTGAGTTTATAAACTAAATTTGTATCCAAACGGAAAATTTCAAAAGAATGCATGTAAATCGATCTTATAACAATAAAAATCAGAGAACATAAATGACAGTTCAATGACTTCAATCTATTGTCAAGCACCATGTGCGCAAATACACTTCAATGAATGATGAGGAAAATCATACGTACCTGAAGATCTCTTATAAGACCTTCCAATAAAGTTCGTCCACAATAAGGAAGCATAGCAGCAGGAAGACATTCCCCTGTCTCAGGGTCTACCAAGCCAAGCCTGTCTGCCGAGCCTCCTAGAGGATAAATTTCTCCTAGGTCAGGCAAACCCTGAATATTGGTTAGTTCTTATAACACCAAAGTTGGCGTTAGATTGTTAATATCAGAATGACACGTGATATGCACTAACCTCAATTCCCCAAAGAGCAGCTTGAGTTGCATATTCAACATCTTCAGAAAGATCTAGTACATTGGGAGGACGAATTTCTATAAACTGACACTTCAATGAGTTTTGCTCGAACCAATTAATGGTTTGTCCTTCAGAAGTTGATTGAGCAAGCAGCTCTAACACCGTTATCTGATATCTGTCAAACAAAAAGTCTTTAGGCTGATCATCTAACTGCATATGGATTCATCTTATTGTTATAAAGGCGAACCTATAGCAGATTCGACTTATAAGTTTGAACAATTTTACCCTCAATAATCTATTAAAGATACAAGCAAATAAAACATTCAGCTTTTGAACTTTTCTGTAAGCAGATCATTCACTCTGGCAGCACCGTTCTCTAATTAAGTCTTAGAGCCATCCACAATAATCAATGCTCATTCTTAAACCATTTAAAGAATAGTTGCAAATGAGAGGCATGTCGTCAGTAAAATTCCTCCTTTGCAATTTCTTTAAGCTTTTGAGGTGGTCAAGTATTTATAAATGAACTACTAATATATAAAATGATTGTCTTTCAACTGAAAACAGAACTAAATTTTACCAGTTCTACAAAGATGATTCTTAGATTAGTTGGTTTCTGTAAGGTGCATGGGGAATTGAAAGCGAGATCATATTTGAGTATTCATCCAAGTAATGAGCAGAGCATGGAAAACAGTATATACTGGATGGCATTTAGGAACGCTGGTATCAAGATGGCAATTCACTTCAGTCCAAATTAGGATATATGAATATATATCGAAAATTTTGCCTGACAATCCAGTTGATATGAGCAGAGAAATGCAATAAACTCGTTGGAGAAGATATTTTCAATTGCCTGCCCTTCTTTCATGAGCATCTGGCAACTAGGTCAAACATAGTCAAGTATATCATACCAACAAGGAGTAGATAGACGTATTAACCCTATTTTCACCTTCAATAAGAACTGAAAAATAGTTTACACTGCTACGGTAATTGAAATTTGACCAGAATACCCCATCTTTGACACTACTAATGTGTTCTTTAAGTTACATTCACTGATTACCTTACTTTTGAGATGAAAAAATAAGAATTCACCTTAGAATGAAACAAGCCAATAAAATTGAATAGGAAACAGGGAATAATCACGAAAACTGACCCAATGATTCCTCCAATGCAATCATAAAACTGTTCAACCTCTCCAAGAGTCTTCAACAATGACTTTAATGCTCTTGTTTCTTCCCCTTTCAATTCCTTACGTTTACCCCCATCGTTCACATCCCACGTCTCAATCATTTCCGCCAACGAATACAGAGCGCTTTTAACTGAATTCCTTGCCGAGTCAAACTCAGCACCCTCTAACTTGCTCCCAAGCTCACCCAACACATGTCCTTGTCCCGCAGCCACCACACAAATAAGCAAGTAAAGCTCATTTTCATTCAAATTCTCCCCTTCCACAACCCTCGCAAAACGATTCCTCCTAGAACCAAAAAATGACTTAACCCGAGAATCCGATTCCATCACATTCATTTTCTCCTTCAATGTTTTGCAATCGTCAAGTTTCGATTTCAAAGACTTGAGTCTGGCAATTTCTTTTTGAAAATTAAACTCCGGTGCAGGTGGTGCGTACTCTACTGGTGCCGTCGAAACGCGCGTGATGCGAATACATGAATGCGACGACTGTGAGGGTAAATGCAACTTAGTCGGTGATGAAAATATCGAAGAAGATAAAGCAGAAAGGGATTTACTATGGCTGAAAAAGAGAGAGTTCGAGTCTTTGGAGTTCAAGGTGAAGAGATTATTGTTAAGCACCGGAGTGGAATTAGCTCGCGCCATTGAAGCACGGACTTGTAACTTCAGTATGTGTTGTTTGTGTGTGTGTGTTTTTGTAGGGAAACGTCGAATGCAAGAGGGGGATAAGACGAGATGCTGAAGCATATACCGAGGTTGGGCTAAGATAAACAAGTTAGTCAAAATTTAAGGCGTGTTTGGACTGAATTTTAATCTGATTTGAATATAAGTCAAAGTCAAATAATCAATTTTAACCACATCTTTCATGGTCTCATATCTTTTCAACCACATATTTCAAAAATTTCTATCACAATCCACTTAAGATATAATTTTAATCTATACCAAACACCATCTTAATTAGAGAAAATATCATATATACCAATAAAATTTTCAGAGAATAAGTTTATATTTTCCAAAAATCAGGTGTTAATCAAATTCTATTATATAAATAAATAATTATATATAAAAAAAAATTACGATGTCTCCCCAGGCGGGGTCACAGTCAACGACATCATATGGGTGGCATTCAAATAACTTCGTTGAGGACTGAGCATCGTTCAACAACAAATTGATCATCGTTTAGCAGAGACTAAGCATCGTCGGTTCAAATAATAGAAAGAAGGGGAGAAAAATCGCGGCTGGTGTAACTTAAATTTATTTTTTTAAATCGAATATTGAAAAACAGCCCCTAACGTAATTTACAGAATACTCATCGAATAAAATAACCTCAATTCTCATCATCGAAATATGGTTAATTTGTGACCAACTCAGAAAAATGAATGGCATATGATCAGTTCTCTTGAATTTACGTTGATATGTCGTCTGTGATATTATTTCAATGGTCTATGAACTATAATTTGTGACATGTAGACCTTGACATGTTACTTATGAATGGCGACATGTTACTTGTGAATTATATCCCGTGATCAATTAATATTGACCCGTGAATTCTAATCAATGACTTGTGAACATCTGTGACTTATACGATATGACCTGTGATCTGTGAATGGTAACTTGTGACTCATAAATTATAACTTGTGACATGTAAACTATGACCAATTAATATTGACATGTGAACTATAATATAAAATCTATGATATATGGACATATATAACATATACAATATGACATGTGACCTATAAATTATAATATGTGACCTACAACATGTGACCAATTTGTATTGGCATGTGAACTATAACCCCGTAACCTATACAATATGACTTGTGACCTATCAAATGTGACCAATTAATAACCTATGAACATAAATCAGTAATATATGTGACCTATAACAAGTGCACAGAGACATGTGACACGTTGTCAGTTCACATGTCACATGTCATTACATCAATGTCAAGAATTATCTATTTTACTGATCATAGATTAAAGTTACAAACTGTATTTATACAACCTCAGCCCCAACCAAACCCAACACCACAACAACAGCCACAACTACAACCACAGCCACCACTTGCACCACCACAACGCATGCAACCACAATCCAATCCAAATCAATCCCAGCACTACAACCACAATCACTATCACTATCAAAACCACCACTACCTCACTACATCACAATCCAATTCATAAAATCACCCAACCTCACAATCAAAATCCAATTCACAAAATCAACTAACATCATAATCAAAATCAGGTCATAAGATCACATATCACACAAACACCTAATTCACATATCACCCAAACACCCAACATAGTATAAAACGAGCATCATAGCTCGTAAAAGTACACGAACAACCTAAATGTATAGGTCATCTTCATCGGCTATACCAACATAAGCATCAAAAGGTTTAGATCTAGTAGCATTGACACTAGTCTCAACAAATCAAAATTCAATCTCGAACCCTCTTGACTGCAGTAACATCTGCAAAAGCTTGGTATTTGTGAATATAAGCATCACAACACTCCTCCGTGCATAATTCATTGATTTTTTTTCAAAACGAGAAGGTTTAATCTCAACCACTTCTTCTTCTCGACATCTTCGGCCATGGCGTGCTTTTGGGCAACATCGCCACGCACGGCCTTCGTAGTGGCGACGTCGTCGTCGTCACAGTGGTGGTCTTCGGTGATGAGAGAGAGAGAGAGAGAGAGAGAGGTAATTTTAATTTTGATTAAATGCCTGATTTATGCTTAAGTAAACTTTATACTCGATTTTAGAATTGTCATATTTAAATACATAATGTGGTGTAATTTTCAGATTTAATAAACAAAATTAATGAAATTTGATTATTCGGTAAAAATAAAATATTTTTATATTGATATATTATTATGTAATATTAAATTTTAAGTTGGTGAATCTTACTATATTTTTTTCGCTATAAAACTAAAAAAATGAAAATAAATTCAATTTAAAAAAAATGAAATAAAAATAAAAATTAATGATGTGGATTGAGAATATTTTAATTTGCGTTCACTTAAATATTTTTATTTTAGAATTTTTGTGTAAATAATCATTAAGAACTTGATCTATTTTTATTTGTTTTTTTATTTATACTTTTAATAATTTTTACTTTTTTAGAAATTTTTATAATTTATAATTTTTGAATTTGTTTTACTTGATTTATATATTTTTTAAAAAATTTTATCTCTGTTTGGCCCCATTAAATTAAAATTCTTTTTCTCTATCTTTTTACCAACCACACATTCTCCAATAAAATAATATTACACTTATATCCAAAAAAAAAAAAAAATTCATTCTCTTTTAACCACATATTTTTCAAAAAATTACTATTCCTCTATTATAACGTGAAACAATGGAGCATATGTTTTGAAGAGTTTTCACTGAAAAACAATCAAACCGTCAAAAATGTGTGTTGATTTTTATGTTAAAATTTTATTTTTATTTTTCAAAAATGCATTTTCAGAAATATCAAACCAAATACATTTTTAGTATTTTACAAAACTGAAAACTACTTGAAAAAAGCAAATCAAATGCACACTAAACTTTTAAATCGAAATCTTAATTGGATTACAAAAATTTAATTTAGGTAATTATAGTTACGCCACAATTTTTATTTCTTGCATTGTATTTTAATTGTACTTAAAATTCTTAATTTTTGCTCATTATTATATCTCTTAACGATTTTTCTTATCATTCTTATCCTCAAACTTTTCAATAGTTAACACTTTTTATTTGAAAACAGTTTTATGATCCTTTAAATGACATAAAACAACTTATTTTCCTATCATATTTTTAAAAGATAATAAACAAAAAAATGTGAAAAAATATTTTTCTCTCATTTCAAATCATGAAAACAAAATAATTTGATAAAATCATCATCAAAGACACTAATTAATGGAAGATTGAAGATATGAATTCGATTGAAAAAAGTTTAAGGAAATAATTCCTACGATGACAAAGATTGGGTTATGACAGGGGACGGATTATGACGAAGTGATGAAATTTAATGTTAAATTAAAATTTAGTGATCCAACTGAAATTTTTCTGAAAGCTCGGTCATGGCTGATGAAATTCACCTCAAAGAAAATTCTCTACGGTTTATGTTTCCACGTTTTCCTTCAATTTATTGCACGTCAGGATAAAATTTGTCGTTTGTAAGGTGAGTTTATGGGCCTGTTTGGGCGGATTAAAATTTGATTTTAATCCAAATCAAAGCTAAACAATCAATATAAACTACATATTTCAAAAACTTTTATCACAATCTACTAAAAATCTGATTTTAATCCACACCAAACATCCTTACATTTATTTTTATCGTAGCGTACAACATAAAAATTGAGTCAGCGAGAATGTCCAAAAATTGATCTAGTAATGCTTGATTGAGATTGGCCGGCTGTATTTTCATTTTTCACTCTTGTCAGCACGTGTTGACTATAAAGAGTTTGGAGATTACATTTTTGTCTTGCTTATAAGCAAAATAAATTATTTATTTACAGTAATTTAAATTTACTTCTAAAGTTTCTTTTTTTTTTTGATGGGTGTGGGTGGGGGGGGGTGGGGGGTCTTTAAACAACTAAAAATCATTTGTTTCACCTCGACGGGTTGGTTTGTGATTGGACTCCAAATTTTGCACTCTTCTTCCAGAAAAGCCTTTCTTCGACGGCTAGGTTTGTGATTTTTCAGTCAATGTCCATTGACGTACGCTGTTTGAAACTGTATTTTTTTAGTGAAGGTAGACAAGATTGGAAAAATAAAGTGATGTTAATTGTTTTTGAATAAATTAGAGAGTTTTATAAGCTACGTTGAATTGTATCTATCTATTTAGATTACAAATAGATAAAAGTTGGGAATAAGTGGTATCTGTGGGTATTATAAAATGTTTGAATAAAAGATGATTTGACCAATTATTAATCATGGGCTTCTCTCGAATAGTGATTGCAGAATCACCTTACTTGATAACCTAACGAAAAACCATACGTGTTAGAACTCTCCCCAAGGGTCATTGGAAACTTGCACGAACAAGTTCGAGACGAGATTCTTAAACAAAATGATTAGTACATCAACCAAGTATTGAGAAAAATGATGGAGGAGATTTACACATTCATCTTCAAGAAAGTATGTCGTGCTTATCCAAAAGCTAAAGTTTATTTTTAAAGTTTCAACCTATCGACGGAAATGCACACAAAGTTATCCCAGTTATGGACGTTTCTCTTTATCCCGGCCAAAAAAGAAAGGGAAAAGCCCCTTGTCCCGGCTCAATGACCGGGACAACTTGGCGCCGGTCACTTGGCCGCCCCACTCCAATAGGGGGCGCCAAGTTGTCCCAGTCATTGAGCCGGTACAAGAAGCACGGCTCAAAAAGAAAACTTGGGGACTAAGGATGAATTTTTATCGACACAAAAGTGTTGTCTACCCACAAGCTATAGATTGAAGCTACAACTGTGTCACATATCATATACAGAACCCACTTTCTTAAAACAATATTTCCCAGTGTAGCAGGATTCAACAGCCCAGGACGAGATCTAATATCATTCTTCTAAAATGATTTCAGTTTCCCATTTCCAACATTTAATTTCCGAGATTCTTTACAAGGAAGTAATAAGGTCAAAAGTGTGGAATATAAGATTAGCAAGTATCAAACAAGGAATAACCCCGTGAAATGAGCTCAAAATGCAATTAGATGCATTAAAACCAATCCCATATACTGGTATTAGAATTAAAAATTATTATGAATAGCTAGTACCACCAAAAATTATTTACAGGTCTTCCCAAGAAGCCTCCCAGAAGCTCTCCAAATCAACAATCGCAGTCGAGGTGGAATGCTTGGCCTTTCGGCACAGAATCCACAACAAGTCCACCTCTTCTTTGTTTACCATTGTAAAAGGAAATTGTATTATGTATGGCTATCATCACTAGAACGATAACAAACTTCCTAAATATATTGTCTTATTATGGGAGGCAAGTCTGCAAACACAAAATGACTGTCACTGTAAGTCTGTACTTGCACTCCCCGTGTTCAATTTTAACACTGGGTTTATTGTCATCTTAATTTCCTCAACTTAAACTATGTCATCAAGGAAATTCTTGACCTGAATGCCATATGCCAGCTTATAGTGATAGGAACTCTACTGCAAAATCTATTAGGCCTCGCACAAGTGACTGCTCTATCATACATATCTTCTCTGATCTATCTAACGGTAGTTCTTTTTTTCTATAGCACTCAGCCACAGCACTTCCTAAGAATAAATAAATATTACAAGCAAACCTTGCCTCTTTTCTGTTTAATTTACCATCAACATCCGAACAAGGCAAATGACTAGCGTATATACCACGCCACCGGTGTTCCTCGAGACATTTCAATTACACCAATTCATGATTAAACCCTCCCATATTTTGTTAGGACTCCTAAGCTTATGCTTATACGTATATAGAGCTTTATTCTTATGATGAAATGCAATAATACTATTCTTCTATGAATCAAGTATTTTTATTCTTTTAAGATCTCGTGAAATAGTTTTAACCATAAAATACCTTTCTCGCATAGACTCTTCCGTACTTGGATAGAGATCTCATTGAGACTACTAATTACATGTCTACCTTGACTTATCCGCTACCTCCCTCAATTCCAAAACCTAGATCCTTCTAGTACAGTTAACAAATCTATAACCAACACAGTTCAATAGATCCCCAAGATCTGCACTATGCCTTCCATCAAGTGATATTTAAAAATAAGTATTCCATCTTTATGTGATTTATAGCTACAAAAAGAATTTTTAGTTTTGTGCTCAATGCACTTGGACATATCTTGTAACTTCCTCCTTATCCTTGGTTCTAAGATAACTGTACAAATTATCAAGCAATACAGTCCGAATTACATTCTTAAATCCTATTCGGTCTAAGAAGCACAAACGCTAAAATAACATGATACAGACTCTCTGACACACGATTTTTCAAAAAAGTAGGACACGGACACGTCAAGGACATACCTTGCACTGTTTGAGGAATGTCAATGCCAGACATGGATATGCTACCTAGTAAGATTGTCCTAGTTTCATAGCATTCAGCTAATCTATGCTTCTCTAAAGCCTTCACATTTTTATATTTTGTTAGTTTTCTATAACGTGTCATTTAGACTTAACCACCCATTTCAACCTTGTTCCACTCCTATTTCTCCTTGTTTGGTCAACTTCTATCCTCGTAGGCACTTGATTCCACGTTACATTATTATCTTCATCTATATTGCATTTCCCTTCAAAACTGTTATGAAATCACATTTCTATTTCACCTGGAAAAGTTCCAGCATATTGTTCTAAAAAATTTAATCTCTCTGGTAATTTTCCATTTTTTAATGATCATATCTAGCATCATCAACCTATATTGCATAATTAGAATCTCACTTAAACTAATGTTAAAATCATTTCACGATACCAACCTACCGTTTGTTTAAAGATAAATCTATTTGCCTAAACTTGTGCCACTTCCATAGCTCCAGTCTATCCTAATGAAGTACCTGCTCATCAACATCAAAATAATAATAATAATATTAATAATCCCAAAGTTTGTTACTTTCTTTATTTCGATCCCGGAAGTTGAAAGTTAAAATTTTCATGCACTCTTTTCATATCACTTGTCCACTTCACAATGTTGCTCTTCAATTCTCTTCAAACAAAGATCTTATCATGACTAGGGACTACAATACACAACTCTCTTACATAAAATTTTTCCCAAGTTAATCGAGAAAGCGTGTCAACTGTCAAGAAATAAGCATTCATGAAAAGATTCCAAGGACAATCTTCATTACACATTAAACTTCATCTCATCAAGAAATAGGATATACTGTAGAAAATTTTAAAATAAAAAATTCATTTATCAAGCAATTCGAAATAAAGGTCAAACATACATGTGCTGATACTCTGGTAATCTTATTTATCTGTAAAGGTTAATCACAAAATTGCCTGAAATTAAATTACAGCTCTTGAAGCGGCCTAAATTGGCTGGTTAGGTAGATGGGGAAAATTTTCTCATTTCCTAGCACAGGAGCCCTTGAGGTCAATTCAATGTAATTGGACATCAAGAAAAGGACAAAATAACCACAACAGTTATTATAGAGAAGAGAAGCTAAACTGCACACCACTCTTCCCTTGGTCATGTTCGCGTTGTTTCAGTATGTAACAGTAGTTAACCTGATGATAATGGGTCAAGCTGTCAGAGATATCAAACAAGTACTTCAATGTGTAATAAAAGACAGAATACATCCTTCTTGTGGACTACAAAAGATGGCTACCGATTAGGTTACAAATTGAACTTCTGGTTTCAATCCTATTTCAATTAAAAAAATAATAATAAATAGAGAATGAAGTAAAGTTTTTTAAGTTCTTTTTTCCCTGTCCGGTCTGTGTTTTATATGGATATTGGTGAATTTATTATTTTGATAGAAGTGCTTGTCTTGTGAATGATGAGGGAAAACCAATATCTAAAAAAAAAATTACACCATGCTAGACCACAAGAACATGAAAATTGACACTCCCAGGCTATCTGAAGGCAAAACTCTAGAAATCTTTAGAAATTTATTGATTTTCGCCCTTTTCCAATTTAGTTCCTGCTTGATAGAGATTTTTTGAGAATATAGATTTTTTTGGAGAATGTGTGGTTATAAAGTAGGTGAAATTTATTGATCCACGAGTAAAATTATTTTATTGGGAAAATATGTGGTTGAAAATGAGTTTGAAGAAGAATGAGTTTTTAGAAAATGGGGCTAAACAGGGGACTTAATGTCTTAAACTGCAGATAAAGCATTTTCTTACAGATAGGAGATAGCCCACATAGGAACAAATTATCCTACCAACTGGTGGTTTGAGTCAACATGAAACAAATAATGCCCCCATTTGGTTTAGATTAACTTCAGATCTATAGTAGATGTTGATAAAAGTTGATGAAATATGTGGTTGTAAAGTTCATAAAAGTTGTATGTCCTATAAAATGTGCAATTAAAAATGAGTGAGAAAAAAAGAATTTTAGAAAATGGAGGCAAAACAGGGACAATAATTAATATCAGGACAAATGACTGACCTCCATGCGAAATAGCTTGGTGGGTACAATGATACCAAATCCTGCAGAGCATCGAAAGGATTCTCGTAATTTCTGTAACGAAAATTCTCGATGTGCATTCTCAGTTAATTTAGCAAGGCTTCCAGTGCAGGCAAAAGCATGGCCATGGATACCAGCTTCTCTAAACACCCTCAAGGGTAGATCAAAAGACAAGTCTGCAAAAGCCGTGACAGCAAGGTCTCCACCAATAAAATCCATTCCGGTAGATGCAGCAGAGCTTTCATTATTACAGTTTCCTCTTTCTTGTCTTCTAGGCTCAGCAGGGCCTAGTCCCCTTGCCTTGAAACCTAAAATTGATGTTGAGCCTCTCAAGGTGCAAACTGGAGAAGCATTACCGCCCAAGAAGAACCTCTCAGGTAAATATGAAGGTGTATTCAAGAATCCTCTCCCCCATGGGAAAATAACACCACCTGAGATTCCAAAGTTCAAAGCAGCATGGTAAAATCCCAAGGGAACAGCATAACGAAGATCAAATTCCTGTTCAGAAAATACAAGTATCACATTAGAAAAATAAGTTACTTCAGTAGCATATACATGGTTATAGAGGGGAATGAATGATATCAATCACACTAGGATGTCTTCCAACATCACATGCATATTGTCTAGTAATTGCATCATATATTCTACAGTGGAAGACATTTGGAAGCTCATGGAGTCAACAATAATACGTGTATTTGTGACGTGAATTTCAGTTTCAAGTTTGACCTCTAGTTGGGGGGAATACCTGATGGGTCATGCCACATTGAGTAAAACATAAAATCATTGATTATATGATATCAAAATCAAAAAAGATAAGTTGATTTAACAGTAATGATGAAATAACAAAGGAAATAAAAAAATAGTCAAACCTGACGAAAAAAATGTAAGCTTCGATTGTCTGGAACAAGACCACCGATGTGTGTAGTGGAAAGGAAAGCATATCCTCGAGTTGGCCTTAGAGGTGAATTTCGCCGGTCAATTTTAAATGTGTACTTCAGAGCTGAGAGCAGACCATGTCCAAGCTGCCTCCTAACTGAGTGAGAAGCCATTTGAGATGGATCGGTTAAGGTACGCCATGAGAGATTATATGATAAATCATGATTTCCAATGGATAATAGGCCAAGTGACATGCCCAATGCTTGCTCTTTATAGGAAGAAAACTTCAACCAGTCTTGGGAAAGAAGAGATATTCGAGCTGTCAAAGGTGTGGCCAATGCTTTGAATTTGGGAACGGAGACTCCAGCACTAACCTCTGATGTTTGACCCCAGCCATAAGCCACAGAACCATCCCATAGATCTCCATAACCGAACAAATTTTTCAGCTTGAGAGATCCTTCAAGAGACCATGACCTAGCCTACAAAAGTGCTTCGTAACATCAAAAATCAAATAGAGATGGCATTTCAAACCATTTCTAAAAGACAATTTTGAGTTAGCATTGGTCAATTTCATGGTAGTATATTTGATCTCTTAATGCTGGTTCTATACAAATCAACCATTGCCCTTTATCAGCAACTTTCCACCAAGTAATTTAACACCTTTACTTTTTATATAAATACATGAGTTTGTGGAACAAAACTTTACCAACATTTTGTTCGAGGAAACTGTTATTGAGCACCTGCAAGAATTTCCTTCTATCCTGTTTTAAAACTAGCCTATTTTACTTCAAGTACCAATCACACCTTTGAATGCAGCTATACGAAAATTCTAGTTTCACATACCGTTAACCCTCTACACCACATTGCTATCGATACACACAATTTACTATTCACAATGTCATATGCAACCGGCAATCAATGGGCAAACTCGGAGACTAAATAACCCACGCATATCGCAAAAAGTCAATTTCAACAACATTTTACATACAAAATAAAGAGTTTATCAAAGTGAGCATAGCTATTACAACAATAATCATACAATAGTTACCTCGGGTTTGGAAAAAATCCCTACATCACCGGTGAGACGGTTCTTGGCCTCGGAAACCTCTACCACAACGTTGGCAGTGCCGGGGAGCTCAGGCGGGCCGGCGTCAAGTGTAATGTTCACAGAATCAAAAATATCAAGGTGCTGCAGCCGCGCATTGGCGACACCTGCAGCCTGGAGCAGCTGTTGTACAGTTGTAGCATTCTTGAGTAGTGCCTCGATTTCGGCCTCAATTACGGAATCTTTGGTTTTCGTGTTCCCCTTTATCAAAACATCGTGCACTCTTACCGGGACTCGCTCCGTGGAGAGGCGCTTGAAAAGGGACTCCGTATTGACCCGCTCCGTACGCATTTGGGCATCCGAAGTTACGGGTTCGGGTTCTTCGTCGTCTTCTTCTGATTCATCGTTGTCTTCTTCGATTTCTGATTCGAAATCATCGAGGTCGTCGTGTGCGGTGGTGGGATCACTGTGATTCGGGCTTTCGGGTTGGCCCGGGTGGGGATCGGACTCGGATGAGATTGCCATGTGACCCCTACTGAGAGAGAAAGATGGAGTGGCTGTGGGCAGTTGGCGGTGGTAAGAGAGGGATGAAGTTTACTGTGAGTAGGACGCCGCCGCAACTGTGAATATCTGTATATAGCATGTTTGGCTAACCGTAAAATAGATAAATTCGCTCTTAAGCTCATCTGTTTTCACTTTAACCATTAAAAATATTGCTTATTTTGAAATTTACTTATAAACAAGTAAAAAGATGTACATATGAATGCTAGAGATCAAGTGATTGTGGGTGTGATTAATTCAATTGTGAATGGAAATAAGTTATAATTAATTTCAACGTGCGCCACATTAAATTGGACAATACTTTCACTTACATCGTACATGTCATCGCCGTAATTATTATGCATGTCTTCCAACTTTTCATCGTCTTGATCTATCACTTCCTAAAATAACATTTTGATTAATTCACAATTAATCACGGTTGCATGCTACTATTTCACTTTCTTCAAAAATATACAAAAGATATACAGTAATACACGTTTGACTGTATACTTAGTGTTTTCCCATTAATCTCAACCACGTACATAGGACGCCATCTAAGGTACTCCTCCCACGGTGAGCACAACTATATTGCCCTTTCACGTTCCTCGACCATATTATACTTCCATCTCGTCGCTTCATGAAATGGATTGTTGTTGAGTTCCCCCATTCTCTTCACGTCAACTTGACCATTTGTTGATAGTTATTTCAAGTCCTAGAAAGAAACTTACTTAGAGACACTGAAAAACACTGTAAGGGCAAAAACTAGTAGAAAATTTGACGAAAAATCTTATCTGCATGAATTGCATGCTTCCATCGTGATAAATGCGATGGTCCAGCCAATGGCTAAAGCGGCAAAAGTTTTTTTTTTTTTTTTTTTTTGAATTCATTTTGAGCAATATATTTCACCTGATGTTATTAGCGGAAGAAATAATAAAAACATTTTTTATATTCATCGAAGGTCTTAGGATCAATTGATTGACAAATGTATATGTTGAAAATATGTCACAATGAAACTTTCAAAGTGATATATAGTAAACCTCAAATTTGTTGAAAGCAAGCGGCTAATTAACTTTTTAATAATAAAATAATTTATTTTTGTCTAAATTAAAATTAAGAAAAAAAAAATAAGAAGAAAGCAAATATAATCATTATATATTGTTATAGAGAATGACAAAATTGAAAATTAATACTAAAAGGAGAGGTTTATGAAATTTTTAAAAATGGAGAGAGTACCTCTATATCATAAACCTTAGGAAGGTTTATATACACAAAATTGTACTTTTTGAAATAAAAATACGAACTTTCTCACTAGTTAGGGCCGTTTGATTCTTATTATTGTAAAATGATAATAAAAAATATAGCAATTATTGGGTCCCACACAAATGATAGAAATTCAAAATTGATGGTTTGATGTGATGGACAACGTCATATTTTTCATTTTTATAAATGTATAATGAAAATCGAACGGAGGCTTAATATCATCATGAACAGTGGACGAAATACAATCAAGAACAATTTGATCCGACTTAGATACACTATCAAACATACCATTTCCAAGAAAAAAAAAACTGCACAACCCACAATTAGCATCAGGTAATAATGTAATAATATCTGATAGAATCACTTCATTTGAAGCAGACCAAAGTCCTTATGGAGACTCCAGCGAAGGATCACACAGCCACCAACCCTAATCTAAACACATAGAATGGCACATGAAAAGCTTATATGGGGATTCTAAGGTTCAATCCATTCCTCTCTTTCGTTTGTAAGTTCTCCATTGCTTCATTAGATGAACAACTCCTTCCTGCAGATTAGCTTTTCTACCTTGGTTGTAGTTCCACAGTTCTGAAACAATATACCTCCCACTCGGGTTATATTCGTTTATCTCAATCAAAGCTGAGGTCACGGCATCGTACACTTCATCGCCATAATTATTCTTCAGGTCTTTCAGCTTTTCATCATCTCGGTTGATTACTTCCTGAACCAACAGAATAAGCGTTTGTAAGTAAACCACAGCCAAAAACGCTTACAAACCATTGAAGAGAGTGACTAGAGTTCACTTCCGGCATAGGGGTTGATAAAAGGAAATCCCTATGCAGCAGTTCAGAGAATCAAAATATGGGTTCTTGTTTCCAATCCATTAACTGTCTATCCCCGCTCCATTTCCCATTATGAATTCAAGCTCTCTCCTAGAAAGATCTAACAACCTTTGAATGCCATAATTAGCAAAATCTATTTGACTGACAACTCTACTGGTACAAATATTTTAGTAGAACTGTTCATAGTTCAGCATTTGAGAATTCAGTTGTACACAGAAATTAGCATTAACACGAGGGACAGGATGAACACGCTCCTAACCATCAAAACTATTTTCGTGCAATTAGGGTTTTTTTTTTAGGTTTCATATAAATAGGTTCTTTATTTCATTGTAAGATTAAAACTTTTGACATGAATATGAAATTGAGAATTTCTCTCTAATGGTTCTTGAAGGACTACTGAACTTATCAAATATTGTTATATTTGTGACGTTCAACCCTTAGAACTTATTAAATGATTATACACCATTTGTGGCGTTTGCAAATCGAGGTTCGTTGGTTTTGTAATCAAGAGGATATTCAAATTTCATTTTTGTTTGGTTGCTTGGTTCAATAATTTGCGGGTCGAGATTCTATCGTCTACAACCTGAATTTGGGTTGTCCCGACGTTTTCAATTAATTCTGCGATTTCTACGCTGATCCCACTCCCAGTGTAAAGGTCACTATAAACTAACAATCCAAAATTCTGAAATGGTTAATTTAATAAGTGGAATCTACTCATCCCTCGAGTTTATTCCAAGTTATGATAAATGATTAAGGAAAGACTTCTTAAACACATTACCTATTTTGGAAACATCAGAATGTGTTGTCAAACAACAAAATCTTTTGAAAATTTGTTAGGAGAAGAAAAACTTTAATAAGATTCAGTAGGATCCTATCCCATTGAACGAGGCAACCAGAAAAATAAGGTTAGAAAGAAGTAAAGGGAGTTGTTTGGTGAAGCTATCTTTGGACACATCAGCAGTACAAACTTGGACAGCTAGAAAAGTGGAAAACGCCATTTTACCAGTAGACGTCAAATTCACCTGCTTGTCTCCAAACACCTCAGTATTACTGTTT
The DNA here is from genome assembly GCA_019097785.1 of Fraxinus excelsior. Classification (NCBI taxonomy): domain Eukaryota; kingdom Viridiplantae; phylum Streptophyta; class Magnoliopsida; order Lamiales; family Oleaceae; genus Fraxinus; species Fraxinus excelsior. The sequence continues at coordinate 6,374,007 of CM032629.1, read as the reverse complement.
AGTTTGTGATTATATTTGGTTGTTCCGAAAGAGTACTTTTAGTTATAGAGGAAAAGGATGATACTGGAATCACTATAGAACATAGAGAATTTTCTCATAGAGTGACTGCTTTAGATATCTAGGTTCGAGTATTTATAAGGAAAGAGACCTTGATGAGAATGTAGTGCCTAGGCTAACAAGGGTTGGATGATATCAAGAAGTAAACATATATACCGATGAATTTAAAAAAGCAAGTTCTGCACAACCGTTATTAAACCAACTATAATTTACAAAATATGGTACTGGGTGTTGGATTGTCAAAGGATGAAGTGCCATGTAATGAACACGAGGAAGTCAATATGGATCCTTGGCCATACCAAAATGGATAAAATAAGAACTAATGTCACCAATTAAGGATAAACTAGCAGCAGGCTGACTTAGGTGATTGGTGCATATCTGCGTTGATCTAAAAATGCTTTCGTTCACAAAAGCGATGTAGTAGTCTCACTAAAACAAGTTCGAAGAACATAGGTAGGCCAAAATTATTATGCGGAAGATTTGCATGCATTAAATCTTCTTGTAGATATATCAATGAGCCAAACAAAATGGTTATTCATATAGGCTATAGAGGACCCCAAATTTATTAATAGAATTTTTTTTCCAGTTATATTTTATATTGGTATCCCCTTTTATTTGATTTTATGTTTGTACTATAAGATAGTTTTATTGTTTAATTTGTTCGTTTCATAGGACTGAGTACACTGACAAAAGACAAGCACGCAGGCAGATTTAAGTTACCCCCCAAAAAATAATATAATATAATTTTCCCCCAAGTTATTTAGTTAGCAAAAGTTAAGCAAAGTATTGCAATACTTGTTTGATCTGCGTATGTTTAAAATGTTAGTGCACAGTTGATCACCATTAATTATGGATTTCCGCTAAACCACTTTATTTTCCTAAAAAATAAGCTTGTACTACAACAAAAGATATAAAGCAGTACACTTTCAACTGCATACCTGATGTTTCCCTTTAATCTCAACCATCTTTATAGGATGCCATTCAGAATCTCTAAGGTACTCCTCCCACAGTGAGCACAATTCTGTTGCTCTTTCATCGGCCTCGGACTCATTATACTTCCTTTTCATTGCTTCATGAAATGGTTTGCTGTTGAGTTCTCCCATTCTCTTCACACCAATTTGGCCATTTGTTGATAATTCTTTCAAGCCCTAGAAAGCAACTTAATTAAGACACCGTATAAAGCTTGTAAGAGCAAAAACTTGAAAAAAAAAAAAATTAGTGGGAAATTTTATATGCATGAGTTGCATTCCACCATGATAAACAAGACGATCAAGCAAATGTTTACTAAATGAATTCAACTTTGTAAATACTAAATTACTAATAAACATACTGAAACCTCGATCCTCTGGCTCTGATCAAGCAAAAGGAAGAAGAAACTTTAATCAAATTTGAAATAACCTTTATCGTAAGCAATGTGGAAAAATTTGAAAATCATTACAGGCAACGAAGCATCCAAGTAACTGTAGAAATTATCTGCAAATGACACAGTATAGGTAGCTACAACTTTAAACTTCTTCCCTCAATTAAAATATGTACTAGTTATGTTACTCAGATCAGCTAGGAGGGTCGGATAAAATCCCTCATCCAGTATGGGTATTCCAAATTTTCCACAAGTTCTACTCTTAACAGAAGAATCGACATAATAAGGGTATTAACTATAAATAAATAAGCTCAGCCAGTGAACTGTGCTCAATGATAAGATAAACTTGTCAGATTCTCAGAACCTAACTATACAAACTCTGAATGGAAGCAAATTATAGGCATGGAACAGGCTGAGACACAGATTTCTGAAACCACTGAAAATGGAAAAGAATTACAGAGCTTACATTAACCAATTCTTTACGAGCATCCTGCAGTTCATCGTTGCTATTGCGCTCCTGCACAATCAGAGTTTGATTTAAAGCCAATAAATCTTCAAGCTCTCCTTCCTTTTCCCTCAATGACTTGTGCAGCGAATCCATTTTTTTCAGCACTTCCAAGTCACATTTATCTTCCACATGCCTCATAACATTTAATTTGCCTCTCAATTGCTCGATTTCAAGCTTTACAGCTTGTTCAGCATCCAGTTGTTTCTCCAGTTGAATGATTTTCTTGTGGAGGTTCACCTTTTGTTTCTGAAATCATGAAGTATGTCATACAATCTCTCATATAACGTTTGAACTTGGCATACTGAAATAAACAACAAAGGTCTACTTAACGAAGGTGAGAACAATTAAATACCTTATGTTCTTCGGCCAGGTTCAATACTTTCTCATCAGCCTTTGTTTGCTCATCAGTAGCAGCCTGAAGTGAGCAATTTTTTACAGCATTCTGGAAGTACAACGGAAACCAAGTAATCTATCTACTTGCTAGCTAAGAAGCAAAAGCAGAAAACAATGGTGCACAATACATATAATCAAAGTATCTCATCAAACCGATATACGCAACTTCAATGGCTATAATGGCCAAGAAAATAATCAACATGAATAAGATGGTAATTTAGGACTCTTTCTGAAAGAATAGCAGGTGCAGATGCTCTGTTTCCTGGATATATGCCTATGATACTTGGACCTGGGTCTACATCTGGTGTGGGTATGTTTCAGAATGTAGGGTTTTAAAACTCTTAAGTTTGCAACACGTGGATTTGGCAAGTTATTAATATTTTTCTAATCTTTTTTCTTCTATGGATGTATAATGTAATCAAAGTGGTTCAAAATGTAAGATCAATATATTTGAAATAGTTATGATACAAATTAGACAATGTGTTGTATACTATCTGATTTTTTTATCTTTTGCAAAATATGGAATAAGTGTCCCAAATCCTTCAACAAAGTTTAAGTATTCAACATGGGCATATCACTCATTAGTAGAGTAGAAGTAACATAAATATTGTGCATTGCGAATATAAGAATATTGTGAATTCTTCTTCCTTCAAATTGAGGGGTCCAATAAATGCATTTATCCATAACTATATGTTTAATCAAAGCATTATTGGAGAATACAATATGCTTGTGCAGAAGCCACTAGCTAAGGAGTACATCAGTAGTTGCTCTTGAGCTGGCAATTCATAATAAGGATTTCAAGTAAAGAGCTCCATCCCGGGCATGGCGGAAACTGATGTTAGATGATCAATGTTGATCCAATTCCCAACACATATGATAGGACCATAGTCATCAATTTTAAATAAAAAAAAACATTCCGTAAAAAAAAAAACAGATAGAAAAACCTCACAATTGGCAAGTATCACTTTTTTCCATCTTTATTACTTTATAGGGAAATCGATTAAATAAAAAAGGGAACAAAATTAATTTAAACAACAACAGACCATCCTCAAGCCTAATAATAAATCATACAACTTGAATTTGATTTTGAGATATGTGAAAAGTAAGACATAAATGGATTAAATTGATATAACTAATTCATCATCAAACTGGAATTGTTTGTTTTTTTACAGTAATTAACATGTCCCCCCCTAGCTACCAAGCACAAATTAGTGATATTGCAAACACTGACATAAACCGATTTATATTAACAAGCCACCCACGACTCTATTTAACCGAAAAAGGAACAATTTCTGAATGAAATTCAGGAAGATAAATAACCAACTACATATAATCTGAAAATTGGAAAAGACAAGCCGTCAGAAAGGCAATAGAGGAATTTTAAAAATATAGACCCCAACATTTGGAGAAGCGGTAGATATAGCTAGTCCACTTAAATGATGCAGGAAAAGCATCTCTCACAGGAAAAATACTTTCAAAAGACGTAGCCGTACGCTGGTCCTTCACACCACGCTACTATGGTTTATCCACTTGCAAACCATGATCGTGAAAAAATGTTTGTCTAGCCTTGAATTGGAATTGTTGCAAACATTCCTACATTCCTACTGATTTTAAGGATGTCGCCATTCCTACTGAATTTAAGGATGACCACTATGTGGGAGAGAGCGGTACTAAACTGAGGGATCAGTTGACAAGGAAAGGATCAATCCTACTAGAGTGCGACCTCTCTGGAATTAGCAGGGACATTCAGGAACTGCTCTTGTAGAGTTTCGAAGTATTGGTCTCGGTTCAACAATGACACGCCCTTTGAGAAAGGTTATGAGGCTAATCACCATGGAAAGAGATGTTAGGTGGCAAAAAATGACTTGAAATCTGATCTCATGGGTGTGTTGTTCAAGATGACAATTACAATGCTGATACCAATTTTGAAGAAAATCCAAGTAAAATTGGAGACCTTAGAACCATTTCTTGTATCGTGGAAGACCAGGTTCGGACTTCGGAAGACATAAAAGCTTGTAGGTAATTTAACAAATGTGATCGAGGCAAATAAAATGCACTTGCTAGAGATGGAGAATAAATTCAAGGAGAACAAGATATGTACCATGAGCATTCCTCCCCTCAAACTTATTAAAAATATAAACTGCTGATGTTGCAAACAGAGGGAACGAATTATACAGCTAACATCATCGTGATGGCAGAAGTTTTAAGAAAAGGTCCCCAAATTTCATTCAAACCGCTGCTTTCTGACAAATGTTTTTACTGCAGAACTACAATTGAAAGGCTGGGGCTTCTTTAGGATGTCCACATACTTAAGGGAATTGTTCAAGAATTACTGTCTTGTATCTATTAGGGCTGCCCCCTTCTTTTTGTAAATGCAGCCAGAGGTTATGCAAATATAACTCATTCATGAAGGCCTTTCTAGCCTGAATTGAGGACCAAGTTGACTTAAGACCATATTCAGACAAAATCGTGTTGGTGGCTGGATACGAAAATTGGTCTTATCAGCAGTCTTCTATCGTATTTAAGAAACATACAGAAGAGTTTTACAGACCCTGTTAAGGAAGCTTCAAAAAGTAGTGCGAGAAATGGTAAGAGTGGTACAGAGCGAGGATAGCATTTTCATTTTGTATGACTACCTCAAAACCTTGCAGAAAGAGATCACCATAGCAACAGACTTTCACAAAGAGCATTGAGAGATCAACTACTAAGAATAAATTCCAAGAGATTCATTTTGTATTTCCTGGAGGGGTTGTCAAGGTGATCTACATTCAACATGGCATATTCTAAATCATGAGACATAATGCAGGTTAATACATAATTAATGGTGATCAACTGTGCACTCAAAATGAAAGAGAGAAAGCTCTGATGTTGATCCTTGCCCCCTTCAAAATAGTGAGACATAATGCAGGTTAATACACAAATAAGGAAGAAATGCAGCACCTCTTCAAGCTCCTCTGCAAGCTTTCTCCTCTCATTTTCATTATGAGTCTCACGTTTCGCCAGTTCATGACCCCGGCGCTCAAGCTCTCTTTTCCGAGTTTCCAGTTGCAACTTCAGCTTTTCATGGTCATTAAATATCTTTTGGAGATGATCGCGTGCACCTGACTGAATCTTTTTGATATCTGATTAATACAAACGTCAGGATTAAAAAAAAGTAGGACTTAATTAGCTCAATGCCATAGTGCAGACAAGACAAACCATCGTTATACTCTTGAAGAAGCTTATCCTTCACCATGATTAACTGGCTAAGGGAGTTTTCAGTCTCCTTGAATTTATTCTCCATCTCTAGCAAATGCATCGTCTTTGCCTCGATCACATTTGTTAAATTACCTACAAGCTGCTGCGTCTTCCTAGCTTCATCTTCCATGATATCAGATATGGTTCTAAGGTCTCCAATTTTACGTAGATTTTCACCAAAAATATTATCAGAATTGTAGTCATCTGCTCGAGCCACCCACCCGTAAAGATCAGATTTCGAGTCATTTTTTGCCTGCCAACTTCTCTTTCCATGGTGATTAGCCTCATAAGCCTTCTCAAAGGCCATGGCATTGTTGAACCCAAGCCAATCATTTTGAAACTCTACAAGAGCAGTTCCTGAATGTCCCCTATAATTCCAGAGAGGTCGCACTCTGGTAGGATTAAATCCTTTCCGGGTCAACTGATCCCTCAGTTTACTACCACTTACTCCCACATAGCGACCATCCTCAAATTCAGTGGGAATGTTGACAACAATTCCAATCCACGGCCAGACAAACATTTCATCGCGATCATGGTCTGCGAGAGGATCAACCATAGCAGCTTGCTGTAAAGGACTAGAGTCAACGGCTACATCTACATCATTTTCCAAGTATTTTGCCAGTGCAAGATGATTTGCCTTGTCTTTCCTGGTTCGCTTCTGTGAACTGCACTTGCCAACACCAATTGCATGCTGCAAGAGTTCCTTGTACAGGAAAACTTGCTTCTTTTTCTTTGGACAGAAGGGGCAAGTGTAAGCATCATCGGATACTTTAAACTGTTGATTAACATTCTTCAGTTTTTCATATGCTTTCTCTTCATACTCGGTTTCGGAATCACTCATGTCAGTATCATCTCCAGAACTGTACTCCATTGAACTTTCCATGAGACTCGATCTTATGAAGGTCACACTGACAGCAAATGAAATGAACATATTACCTCTAATTTCCCATCAAAAGCAGCATCATTTAGCCATCAGAGAAGTGTGTGGCATTAAAGATTTATTTTAGTAACCATCAAAAGAAAAATGGCAACTGAAAGATTCATTTATATATTCTACTTTGTTCCGCACAGGCACATTTGATATGTCTCAATGTTTATACTTCAAGAAAATCATACAAGAATAAAAAAAACTAACCGAATTTGACATGCATGATGTCAAAATAATTGATTTGCAGGCAAGCACCATAAAAAGCACTAAAATCATGTAAATCAAAATCATTAACTATTGGGGGAAATCAAATACTTTCAACTTACAATTTTATTGAAAAAAAAGTTGGCATAAGTACCCCTTTTCTTTTTTATTACATGAACATGGTCAAACTTAAGGAAATAACACATTTAATAAGAACTAATTACCATTACAACAGTCTCATCAACAAAATAAATTACTGCAAATTACAAAACTCAATATAGTGCCAAATTGGCGAAGCCCGCATTACGCTAAATGAGTGAAAAAAAGGAATAAGTGAATAAAAAAAATTAATTCGCAACTTCTTCCCCCTTTTCACAGCATACAAACGTAGAATAGGCAGAAATCAAATAACCCAATAGAATTGAAACGGAAACATGAACATGCAAGGAAAAAATCATATTAAGTAGCACATGACCAACAGAGAAAATAATAAAAATGGAAAGAGAAGGAAAATTTAAGCGGAATTTGAGGGAAATGACTCGCAAGAGTGAAGTTTGAGCAACGCTTCACCATTTTTTTCAAAAAATCGCAGTTTTTTCCTTCTTTTCGCAGCATAAGAGCAGAGAACAGTGGGAAATCAAATAACAAAAGGAAAAGAAACAGAAAAATGAACGTGCATGGAAAAAAAATCATATGGAATCAATAACTGAACAGCATAATACATTATTCGGTCAGAAAATAGAAGAAATTTTTCTTTGAAATTAACTCACGAGATTGAAATTTTAGCTACAAATCCGAATCGTGAAATTGCTGAGCAGAAGATAGTGGGTTTCGTGGGGGTAGAGGAGAAGGCAGACTGGCAGAGAAAAAATGACGTCCGGTAACTTGGGTTCCACGATAGACAAACCAATATTCTGAGCCGGTTCGGGTAAAGTTGGCCCAACCCATCATTTTTATTTATTTTTCTTTATTATGGAAGATATAGTTTAAAAAAAAATCCACAAAAATCTCATCGATGATACACAATAATGCTATTTAGCACCGCTAGCATTATAACACCAATCGAAGTAACAATAATGTGACATTAAATAATAAGAGGTACAATTAAATAAGTCATTTAGTTTTACATTTTATTGAATCTATCATATAGAGTCATCTAAACTGGTGTTATATATATATGATCATTCGAGCCATCCTCAAAAAGTTATTGAGATTGATTATTAAGCCCTACATGGCTCACTTATTATCTAACCAACATGTGAATCGATATAACTAGTATCGATTAATTGCTCTGGACCTAAGTTGTCGAGCTTATTTTTGCGTTACTTATATCGTCTTCTTTACATAGTTATCAGAATCGATGCAAATCCTTGCTTCAACAAAAGTGTTATTCTCAGATGAGAAATGTGTGGTTAAAAAATAAGGAAACTTTTTGGATTTGAGTGTGATATTATTTTATTGAAAAACGTGTAATTAAAATGAGATCAAAACACTATTGAATAATACATTTTAAAAAAAAATGGGGCTCGAACAAGAGTTAAACGTAAAATACTCTTTACTTTAGAGACTCATTCATGAAGTTTAGTTTCAATAGACTCTCTATTTTAACTTTTAAAAAATATAGAGTGAAAAAATAGTTTGGTTGACTCTTCGAATTCGAAGAGCCCAATTCATCATTTATGTATGCTTTATGATAACTGAATTCAATATCACTGTTTGATATCCATTTTAATCTCATTCTCATTCTCATTTTTTTTCTATTTCTTCATTTCAAATCACACATTCTCCAAATAAAATTATAATACACACAAATCTAAAATTTCTCATCATTTATCCACCACACATTCTCCTATCAATCACTATTTCAAAAATTCTATTCTCATTTTAATGAGATTCAAACACACACTTATGGTGTGTTTGAGCCACATTATTTTAGAAGAATGTATTTTGGAATAGTAAATTGATGAAGAATGTGTTGTTAAAAAAGAATGAAAAGTTATTGATGTGATGGAAAATATATATTATTTTATTAAAAAATGTGTTGTTGAAAATGAGTAGAAGAATGATAATGAAAATTTTAATGTATACCAAACAGAGCCTTAGTTTCAAATTCCAATGCTCACTCCTTAAATTATTCAAATCATATTTGATCTTATTCACCATTTACTTCTAATAAAATATATCGATTAAAAAAAGAGTAAAATTTGCTCTCCAAATTTTCCTCTATTTATTCATTATAATCAATGAATTTAATAGTTTCAAATTCTAATGCTCCACTTTTTTGAATTATTTAAATCATAGTTGATTTTATTGACCAACATCTAAAATTTTATATATTAATTAAAAAAATAAGAAAAACAATAAGGATTCGTTTGATTGTCAATATTTTTTTTTATAGAAAATACGTCTTTTCCACCTAATTTCCTACTTTTGTGTTGTTTTATTTACAATTTTCCACGAAAAATATATTCCTACTTTTGTTTACGTAATCATGTTTTCTTTGTTTTCAAGGAAAATATGGTTACAAATAATTTTTAGGGATGGGTGGTTTTTATTTTCCAGGTAATTCTTCACTCTCTATTTCATCTATTTCCCTTATCTCATTTATCCACCAATAAAAAATATAAAACTATAATATTTTCTAAATTGAAAACTAAATCAATCGAACACATTTAATTAATAATTTCTATACAAATAATTTTTAGGCAATTGAATTGCCTAGACAAATTACATACTCGCAATTAAACACACCCTAAATGTTTATTCAAAAAGTAAAATAAAGAGCTTGTTGTAATATGGAATTTTTTTTTTTTTTTTTGCCATTTTAAATTTATAGATAATACTTTTAAAATAAAGAGTCTTTTGAAATTAACAGTTGTTATGAATTCAAAATAACGTAATATAGTAATTAAAAAGGTTTTTAAATTTATTTCTCTTGTTATTCCGTTTTCATCAATTTTTATTTCGGGTTAGATGTAATGAACTTGTTTACTGTTAGGTAGTAATTATCTCATGCTAAGTGGTTCAATGATGCATGCAACTTTCACGGTTCCAGGTCCGAACCTCAAATAGTTATTGATTGGTTTGTTCGGACTTCGACCGGTTCATTTACAAATTGGCTCATGTGCAACTCGAACTGGTTCGACCTGTGGGTGGCTAGCTATCCTGCTGAGTTAGATCCAAATTAATTACTCCTAGCCCCTGTTTGATTTAGTTTATATTTTTGATGATTTTAATTCAAATCAAAGATGGGCACAATCTCCGTTTGGTGCTTCGACTCCTACATAAAGTTATTTTGATAGGCAAGGGCTAATTCAGCACCTGGCCAGCGGCCGCCCGTGCTGGATCCGCAGGGAGCTTCACCAAACAGCCGTCGGGACGCCATTCATCGGGAAGATGAAATGAAGAAGAAGATGTTGCAGATGATTTTCCCCCCTTAATGTTTGGGCCTTTATTTTAAAAAATAAAGCCCAATGTAATGAAGAATGAACTCAAACACTTTTGTCCATTAAATTACAAGTCCATTACCCACAACAAAATCAAATCCAATTTGCTCATCGGCATAGGAGGGAGACAACGAGAGACGATAGGGGCGAGGGCACGAAGCGACTGTGACTAGTGGTACTGACTGGGTGAGTGGTGGATGCACGCCTTCACGCCGATTGGCAGTGTGTCACGAGTCGCAGCTCTGCTTAAGCCCCGTAATCCTATCGCAACCGTAGTTTGCCAAATTTCGACCGCACACTATAAATAATTTATTTAAATAGATAGAAATTAGAAAAAATTAGTATGATTTTTCGACATAAAGACGCCTACTCCCGTCGTTGGGTTTTTGTTCCGAAATCTTTTATAGGAGATATTAGTCTTTCAAACATTTTCAAGTTTTCTAGTGTTCGCCCCCTGCCTAACCATTGTAATTTTCTACTTTCGTCTATTGTAATGTTCAACTTTCAAGCAATCAATGATTAAGTTTATTTCAATGCATTTCAATTTCATGTTGTAAACTTTCTTTAAATTGTGATCAAATTTACTTTCGTCTCAAAACGATCGAGATAAGGTAGAAGGTAGTCTAGTGGAGTAAACTACTGCCGCACGGTGTCACTTTCTGTGCTAAGAAAAAAGGTAACCCGTGAAACAATGGCTGGACTCTGGAGCGATAGAGCCTAGAGCTGGAGCAATGGAGCTTCGTCTCATCGTCTGGCGACTGCCATCTACAGCTCTGCTCAGGGGATTGACTGGGGCTTGGGGGAAAAGGTATTTGCTCAAAAATGTTACTTGAAATCAATATTGTTAGACCGCTAGTTGAGTAGTTGTCTTGGCTAGTTGCTATAGTGCTATGAATGTATGATTTTAGTTTTTTTTTTTTTTTATATCTTTTTGTGAATGTGATTTATGAATTATGAGAAATGAGAATTTATGTTATATTATTGTCTGAAACTATGATTTTGATTTGTGATTGTGAATAGTGATTTGAGAATTTAGGTTTTTAGGAAACTTAGGAATAAGTGTATTGAATTATATTTTCATATGTATATACTTTTTTACGTTTTAGTGCATTTACTTATGTATTGAATTTTATTTTAGGCTAGTACAATCGTTGATCGGTCAACGGTCATCGGTCAACGATTTCCGCCTTAACTAAACGAAAATACTGAATTCGCCCATGTTGATAGGTATTGAGGCATAAGGACCCAACCCATTAAAAAATCGAAATGGACTAGCTCATCCCTCAGTCTACAAGTTCACGAGTTGGTCTGCCAATCATACGGACCATAGATTAGCTTTTCTAGCCTAACAACCTATAATGATCTGCTTACTCAGTCCACTGGTCGAGTCTGCAATTGTGGAACCTCGTTAGAGGCTATACTTGGACCCTATTTTCATTTTTAGATAGTTGAAATTACAATTGCTCAAAGTTTTAAAATGACCAATTCAATAATCAGATTTAATTTATTTTTTTCAAAAATCATATAATAATTTAAACTTTTTGATATTATAAAACTAAATAAATCCACCCCCACCAAAACCCTCTCCCACTCAATTTCAAACCTTAAAACGTTTTGATCTCTTCCCCTTCTCTTTTTTCTCCCTCATCTCCCTCTCCACACTCTGTCGCCTTCCGACGGCGCACCATCGTGTCAAACGCAACCGTGCTCCGACAACACACAGCACAAGACGTTGTTGCACGTGCATCAGCGTGTACATATTTTGGAGGTGAATAACGAGTTTATATATCAATTCAATGCGAATCATACAAAATTTTTGAAGATTCATAGCCCAATTTCAAGATTTAAGCCAAAACGTGGATTTCTCTTACTTCTTCCATCTTTCTAAATTTCATTGTGATGTTTTTTCAATGATTCTTCTGTAATTTAATTATAAGAATGTTAGACTAAGTTTTTCATTGTATTTGATGAACGATGAACCATATTGTTTATTTATTTTAATTTAAGACCATTAGACTAGTATTTTTTTGATTTTTCTTGATTGAATTTGTATTTCCATTGAACTATTTGATTGTTTGATCACCAATTATATAGTAAGTTATTGGTTGTAGTGTATGAATATTCGCAATAAGTCTAGAACGCGACAAAATCAACACATGAGCAATATGTACTAGGGATAATATCTACGGCATGTACAATCATGTGTGATAAATCATGTAAATCAATGCATATTTTTCATTTGAACTCGGACTAGGAATATGATCAGTCGTGTTAAACATATGTTTAATATATTTTAGAGAAGAATATTGAATAAAAGTTGATAGATTATCTTGAATACATGAATTTACTAGATTAGTTATTGAGAATTAAAATAGATGAAAATAGGGGGAATCACGATTCCAATACATATTAGAAAAATACCATATTTATTCGTTTTCTTAGCCCATGTTTGGTACATATTAAAATTTTCATTTTCATTTTTCTACTCATTTTCAACCACACATTTTTTAATATTTTTCTTCACATCAATAATTTTTTAATACATTTTCCATCAATTTACTATTTCAGATTTCATTCTTCCCAAAATAATGCACGTCAAACACACCCTTAAAGTAGAAATTAGTATAAACAACAATACAATTCTCTTTTGTCACTACATTTCGAATTTGATAAAAAATATTGAACTACAAAGTAGACTTTATTTCTCGTAAGAACGATACTCTTAACTCACATATTTTATTAATTGTACAACGATTATGTACGTTTGGGGGTTTCAGGCGAACAAGAGGACTTGAACTCTTCCTCTCTTCTTATAAAGAAAATTAGCCACCTTAGCGTGTACGTGATCAACGGAAACATGACTTTGACTACGAACCACGAATTCACGCCTTTCCAACGTCAAGTTCACCAGCTATGTAATGATTCTACCATAGTCTTGATTCAAATAATCTTAGACTAAGGGGACCAAAAAGAAAAGAAAAAAAAGTCACGGAAGAGAATGAAATTACTTTTAACACTCCAATCTTCCCATCATGGTATTGCATCATTCAAGTCACGAATACAATCTCAAGTACATGTAGCACTTATTTGGTCTCATTTCGAAAATTCATTTTCAACCACACATTATGAAACTTATAACTTTTGTCAACTTTTCAACCACATATTCGTCAATTTTTATCAAAATTCACTAAAAAAAATCTGATTTTTAGTTGAACCAAATAGAAATAGTCACAACAAATAGAAAAATAGTTGGGATTCTCAGCACTTGCTTACTATGAAAAAGAATTATTAAGCATCTTTCTTTTGAAGTATGTCGTGATTTTAACATAAAAGCTAACATCAATATATGGTATCTATACTGTTGGAATGCGGAAGCGAAATTATCCAGAAATTACAAAATAAAAATAAAAATAAAAATTAATTGAATAAACAAGATCGTCTAGTCGTTCACGTGTATGTTATAACAAGAATTAGGGACTCAAATGTTTACTTAAAATTGATTATCAATTCTAGAACTGGATCTGAATCACTAACTTTTAGTTTTTTTTGATCACGAGCTTCCAATCTTTTAAGAGTTTATCTATTTGTACATAATTTTTTGTACATCAAGGTATCCACCCTCTCACATGAGGGTGAGACCCACTTAAATAAAAAATATCATTTTCAATGGACCCCACCCCATGTGAGGGGGTGGACACCTAGATGCACACAAAATTATGTACAAGTAGCAAGACTCATTTTTTAATTGCAGGAACTTGATGTTTCAAACATCTAAGTCTTCTAGGATATTCTCCAAAGTCAAAGACTACATTGATAGGTGGACACCTTCTTGTAATTAAATCAAGAAACCAAGTCTTGGACTGCACAATAAAAAAATATTATTTTCTCACTTTTTCTTTCTTCAAATTTGAACATTGTGAACTTATGTATTATGATTCTTCTTGGATTTTTATGTTCATCTAATCTCTATTTTTAGAGATAAAAAATGTACAATCCATGTATAATAATAATTTCAATATCAAATAGGAGTCTTAATTAAAATCTAAGTATGAGTTTTAATTAATGTCCAAATCCAATTATTTTACATGTAATTGTAGTCCTAGAACTTCAATTACAATTACAATTAACTTTACAAATTTTATAGTAATTACAAACAAGTACAAAACTTTATTATAATTACAATTAAATACAAAATTATTATAATTACCACAATTAAGTTCAATTACTTTATAGAGCCGCCATATGGAGCTAATCAAACATATATTATCCAAACTCCAATAATTAGATCATGTCTAGTCGATTCTAGACCACCCAATCTAATTATCAGTCTTTACTTTTTCCACTAAAAACAAAATACTGAACTCTCGGAATATATAAGATCGCACACGTCAATAAATCTGTAATACTTTCATTTTGACTTACCGTATATGTATTTTATTCCCATCCAAGATTCAATAATTAGGTACGAACATAAACGACCATTTTGCCCGTCTAATTATTCTCAATAACTTAAGTACAATTTTCTTCAACGGTATGTGAACAAATCACAGATGTCGAAATTTAGTAGTCGCTAAATACTGAGTTCAAGTTTTAAACGTCCAATAGAAAATATTTAACTAGTCATTCTACTCATTTTTTAGGATGACGGTTCCCGACACGAATTCATGTTCTCTACTTTGTTCATTCTCAAGTTTCCAACTCATCGAGATATTTGATCAATCAAATTGATCTCTCATGATGAATAAAAGAACCATTAAAATCACGAAAAGATATACATAATCCTGTCAAGTGATTTAGATGAAATATAAACGGTCAAGTGAAATTTAATTCTCCGCATGACTATTCTATGGAAATAAACTACTGTTTAATACACTCTAAGTGTACTAATGTCATATTTAACTATTTGTCAAAGGACAAATCACAAATCCAAATAGTGAATTGGACAACACTACAACCTTCCGGTGCAAGATGCCAACCCTTATACATAGGTAGTTAATAAATTATTTATGATAAAATTATAAATTGTGTCAATTATGTACTTCTCAACGCAAGTACCCAACTTATATTATCATAAGTTATAATAATTACTTTAATTCGCATGCTCAATAATTAAATATAATAAATGAAATAAAAAGAATTTTATTTAATATAAGAATATTTTTATTTTTATATCTGCAAAACTATACACTATTATGGGTACACAACCCAACATTTACAAAGAACTCTTTTACTTGAGAAGTTCCAGGCTTCCAGCAGAGCCAAATCCCCTAATTTAAAAACTTGCCGAGAAGCAGCTTAAGGTGATCGATCAGGGAAGGAAGAGAGAGAGAGAGACGTTCATACAGAAATGACAAAAAACATGTACATATACAACGGTTTCGACCTGTCTTAACGCCAAATGATGCTACTGTTTCTAAGAGACCTTCGTAAATAATTAATCAATCTGGAAGATCAACATACTAACTAGTAACTACTACTCCAAAACTCCAACTTGAATATTATACCAAGAAAGAAAATCCGTTGCCACTTCTCAATCAGCATGGATCTAAGCAGATTCTGGTGCCCAGTCTGAATGTAAATCAAGTAACATATCATCAAATGTAACATCGAAATCCTCTCGTCGTCCTGGTTTAAGGAAATCAAAATCATGATCAGCTACAGAAGGTGCCTGCTCCATGTGGGGTGAACTACCAAGCATCTTCACATCTGAGTTCTGCAAGTCATTTGATAGATCTGGAGCACGCATAGCACCATAAGTGGATTGCCCTGCTTGACCACCATGTGACGTCAATCCAATCTTGGGCTCTGAAGCATGGTAACTAGTGGAATCCAATGTGGTCAGTAACTCATCCACATCAAACATTTCATCCCAAGAGAAGGCCTCTAATGGATTTTGCCCAACCTCGGAACTTCCATTGAAATATGTAGGGTCTTCCTTTGTATTGAACCTACTATTTTCAATGCTATCCAACTGTCGAGGAGGTTCTTCCCTTACTTCCTCCGTCACAGGTTTCTCCTTTATTTCTGCCTTCACTGCAAGTCCGGCCTCACCCAGCAGCGAATGCTCATATTTGTTTGTCCGTGATTCACCTTCGGCATCTTTGACTTTCATGTTCAAAACATCAGCCTTAGGCCCCATATGGTCTGCCAGAAAAACATCGGACACACTAGAAGTTATGGAATCGGATGTCAGTGTAGCTGGTATTGAGCAAAACTCTTTTGTCAACTCGTTCGGCATATGGCAAGTGGGGAAATTAAGCCGAGCACAAGGGCCATACAATACTCTTGCAGCCTCATCATAAGCATTAGCAGCTTCAATCGCACAGTTAAATGTACCCAACCAGAGCCTACTACCTCTGTGAGGCTCTCTAATTTCAGCAACCCACTTACCCCATGTCCTCTGCCGAACGCCTCTGTAATTACAACAAGCATTTTCAGGACCTCCTTTACCTTTCATACATCCTTTCTTTGATCCCTTGGCAGGAGCTTTACACGCCACCTTACCTTCATCATTCACAGAATTGAGTTTGCTGTTGTATTCTTTCCACGTTGCAAGCGCTTCTGCTATATTTTTCGATCCATCCTTTCTACTTCTTGATTTCCTCTTTCTATTGAAGTCCATGGGTTGAGAAACAGGATTAAAAGATTGATCCAAAAGTGCCATCCCTGTGTAAAACAAAGAACTGATGTTCAGTCACCTTCCACAATTATAAAATCAATTACAGACTTAATAGGAAATCATATCAATCAATACTATTATGACCAAAACTGAACACGCAGCCGACTGTTTGAAAATGCACACGACAAATACTTTTGAAGAGAGTAAAAGTAGACACTGATGTTACATTATGTTAAGACGTAAAGTAGCTTGCAATACTGAGGTCGTATCAGTCCTAGATTGATCTTCAAATGACCTATACAATGTGCTAATGGAAATTCAAAATCCCAACATCAATCAAAGTACTTTTATTTTGTTCGCTCAACAGAGACGCTCTGACTGACCACAGAAAGCAGCTGGCACTTGCCAAGTCTTCACAAATAACCCCACTTACTAAGCAAACCAAATTTCTTCGTGGCCAAGAAACGAAAGCAACTAAAACTATTCTTTTCTATTAAAAAAATAAAAAAACCTCCTTCAACATCAACTATAAATACTCAAAACAAGTAACTTTTACAAATCGTTTTCCACCAAAAAGAAAAACCTCCTCACAGAATTCAAGCCCACAAAAATGGGCATTTCCCTCCCTTTTTCTTCCTTAACACTCCCAGTCTTTATTAAATAACAAATCGCAAAAGCATATGCCAAATCAAAAAGAAACTCTTCAAAACAGGGCAGAAAGAACAATTATTAAAACAAAAAAACCCCCAATATTTATTAACAACACTCGTACAGAAACTGAAAAGAAATGAAAAGCCCACAAAACCGAATTGCATCCATACCTCTGAACAAATTTAATTGAGCTTCCCCCTTTATCTCTATAGTTAATTCTTTCTGGGTTATAGTAAGCTTTCGAGAGTGGGTTTTCTAGATGATTTTGATACAAAAATGAAGAGTAACTAAAAGAAAATACAGCTGCGGCGATACTTATAGCCTTCAGTTCTCTAGATATTTTCTTGAACATATCTAGAGGCCTGTATAGATTAATTTTCCCGAGTGATGACGTGTCGATTTCTTAGTCGAGCGCTGTGTGTGATCCGTGATGTCACGAAGCTCCCCGATCCACGCGTTTTGTTGGTGGTACCGTTTTCTTGGTACCGAAGTAATTTCCCTTTTTAATGCCTGGTATTTTTTAAACCACTCGACAGTAATATGTAATGCGCAGCCCGCGCAGGTTCGAGCCCACTGCCGTTTCCGCAAGTTGCACACAAACATCTTTACCTTATTGACATATCTTTTTACTACTACTACTACTAGTAATGGCTAATGGAATATTAAAATTTAAATAGATACATTATTTTAATTAATCACTAGTAAAGGATTATCAAATATTGGGAATCTTTTAATACTTTTTTTTTTTTTTGAACATTCTGATTTGAACGGTATTCTAATTCTCGATAATATCACTGCTAACGAACGGACAAAAATAAATCATGACGATTTTAGGAGACGAAACAATATCTACAAAGAGAAAAAGAAGCTTAAAGCCCATGAAAATATTTCCAGATGTTGACACGATCTCGCACAAAAGATGTTCATTGAGAACGGGAAAATGGCTTGAAAGGCATTTTACAATTATTGTGGAAATGAATTTGTTTGTGCATCCAAAATTGTCACTTCACAGTACAACATGCATTACAAAAAATGCAGTGCGATTAGGAGCTATTTATAGTAGGCATGTACAACTTCGATTTGGTAATGGCAAAAAGGTCCGGCGAAATTCTTATAAACTAAGTTTACAATCTATAAACAATGCCAAGAGACATGATAATGTTCATAGTTGGTACGGAGTTGCCGCTATGCATGATATAAAGCTTACATTTTATGAGATTCATATGACACGTCTTCATCCCAAGTACAAACCAACAAATAGAGGTACCTATGCATCGTACTAATGCCACAAGTCCATACAATCTTACAAAATCACAAATTATTGGTGGTTTATGAAGTTATTTCGGTATCAAATCAATTACTTCCTATTTGTGGTCCAAAAAAACCATAAATGATACATGTGTGCCACAACGCATCACATCGATACTATTTGGATTATGCATACAAAATTATTATATTTAAGATCATTGAATTTCAACATAATGCACAAACTATTTTTTAATGTTTAATGGCCATCCTTGGAGAATTTTGTTGTGAAAATAAAGTTCATAGTGTCACTTTCGATAATGCTAGTGTTGATAATAATTACATCCAACAATTGATTAACCAACTCAAACTCAATTTTCATGAAAAGTTTTTCACGTGCATTGTATTTGTCATATTTTTTATTTAATTTTACAATGTGACCTTAAATACATTGCTCCACGGTTATAAAAAAATAAAAATACATTCCCAATAAGTTGTCACACAAGGTAGGAACATTGATCTACAACCCACCATTCTAGAATTTGATTGTTTGTTGATGACGATGTATGGACCTATTTAAGTATGATGATCACGTGAAATTCATCCTCTTTTCATTTTACTTCTAGTTCTAGAACTGAATGAAATGAAAATTCTCGTTGAGTTGGCTAGATATTTTTCTTATTATATTTGTAATATTTTTAGTGTGTTAAATCAAGAAGAAATAAAAAAAAATGATCTTCTAGCACAGTGGCAAATAAATGAACAACAACATACGATATTATATTCGATGAAACGTGATCTAATAACATCTACATTGTCAATGTTTTGTTGCAGGGTATGTGTAGTGTCTGAAGAAAATATGCCGGTGGACATAAGATATATTGAAGGCTCTAATGGGACCAACAAGGTTAGAATATCGAATTCACTATGGGATTGCTAATGTTTCAGCAATTACATTTTTGACGAATTATTGTACGACTAAATATTTATACCACAATTTTTAATAGTTAGACCATATTTAAATTGCATGAAAAGGTTTATAACAATATCACATTAATGTCTCAAACTTTTTTTTTCATCGTATTCTTATTCTTAAATTAACATAAATTGTTCCTAGTTGTGGTTTCATTCCAAACTTTTCTTTAAGATAGAGTAAAAACCTCACTTGTCCATTGTATATTTTTAAATAAGCAAAATAAATAATAATTCAAGAAATGCAATTAAATATTTTACTTTTATTTTAAAGCACGTTAACAATATTTTTGAACGAAAATCGTTATTAAGGATGAGATTTCCAGATTAATGAAAATAAGAATGTGACGAAGAAAAAAAATTAAGAATATAAGTATGATAATAAATAAATGTTAATGACATTTAATAAATGAGGTGTGAATATAATCACCGATTTTGTAAAAACAAATTATTAAAAGAGGTGGACCAACGAACGAAGCCAGTTTTTTTTTTTTTTAAGAGCTGGCTCGTGCTTAGCTCGTCCAAGACAAGCAAAAGCTAATTGTGCAATGGGTAGAGCTAAGCCTACTCGACCCGACTCATGAACAATGATATCGAGTAATAACACCGCAATAAGAAAAGGAATGGAGGAAGCAGGGGAATAAATATTCAACGGCTAAGATTTCTCCAACCTTATCCCTCTCGATATGACTCTCCCAATTTTTGGATAAGGAGAATTGCACCTCTATTATTGTTAATTTATCACAAGACCCCAAACAAAATATATTTGACTTAAAAACTTTTTGGGAACCAATTCGAGTCGGAAAGCAAAGTTTAACTTTATAAAATTATATAACGAGAATCAAGTGAGATTTTAAACAAATTTGAAACAATTCATCATTGAAAACTAAAATGAAATGATGATAGTCGCAATTAGTTGGCCACAAGTGGTGCAATTTTTTCATTTGTTGATAATTTGTGTGCGCGTGCGTGATCTCGCCACCTCTCTCTCCTCCCCGTTGAATTAACCACCGCTTTTCCCTCTCTCTAAATCAATCAATAATTTTAAAGGTAATTTTCCCATTTTATTTTCATTTTAATGCAGTTTAATAGATCTATTGTATATTATTTCATTCCTGGTATGCACCTCTTGTCATGTTTATCTGTTCTTATTCTATGAAATTGTTGATCTGCGAATTCGTGTAGCTTTGCTATCTAATGCTTACATAAATGCGTTTTTTTTATATGTTTATCTACGTCATTTTTTTGTTGTTGAAAAAAGGCTTCTGTAAATGTGTTTTTGTTTGGGCGAATCTATCTTTGTGTTCCGTTGGACTTATTATATGTATAGTTTATGAGTTAGACGGATATATTAGGATTTGTATGTCACTAGCATTGAGATTTGGATGAAATTTTCGTGGATATTTTATTCTTTTTAGCCTGTATGAATTTCTCATGATTTCGAAGTATGTGAATTTCATGGATTTACAGCTACTTACCGTGTTCAACTTGTAGATTCTGGTTATTAATTAATCCAGAGGAAGAAATTCTCATAATTATTATTTAGATAACATCACAATATTGAGCCGGGAGTTAATTAACAGATTACAAGGATTTTGGCTGGACACCTGGACGATTATTCTCTGACTGACATGATTACAATATAAGGTCTATTAACTTTATCTCCCAGAAGTAGATTGCTATGACCTATGAGGCATGGCTACTTTCCATCTCATTTGAGATGCTTTGCTTATTTCTCGTTACATCTTCACTGTATAGAGGTTGCTATAGATTTGATATCAATAGTCTGGTTTTCAGAATTAAAAAATGTAAAACGAAATTAGATCATTATTAAATGATGAAAAAGGACATCAGCACATATAATGGCAATCACATCATTTTATTTTTTATTTTCTGTCATGATTTGGAGGTAGTCTTCATTCATCTCATAGTTATATTGAAATCACAGATTTAGTTTCAAGGGTCTTCAATAGTAAGACGATCAAACATTGCTTCTTTAGATTTTTTCGTGTAATATTTACAGGGGTATCTTTTGTTATTTGCTGTTTTCAAGTATTCATACTATTCACATGTTTATATATGTTTCTTTCATGTTCCTGATTTTCCTTTTTTATTATTGATGGAAAGAGAGTATTCCAAATGTCAATTAGCACAAATTTGTTCAAAAATTAATGAAGCAGGATCAGGAGAAAAGTAAAATGATCGCTTGATTCAGACGAGAGATTGTTAGAAATGACACCTTTATCATTGTTCTTTATCTATCTTCTTTTCAATCATTTTTACGGGCTTCTTGAAGTTGCATTGTGATAACTGGTTTGCAGCATCGCAATACTTTTGTGTTTTTAGTTACATATTGCATTTCATGTGCCACTTTTATTCTCATTTGATGGTTATAATAAGGTTTAACAGTTTTCTCTGCTGCTGTCACCTTGGCTCGTGTCTGGTTTTTTTATTGTAGTCAATTTTTAATGTTGCGGCTTTTTCGCAATAATCTTTTCTGCATGATTTTGAGTCTATGACACCACCTGTCTTCTGATTCCAATCTAATAGTTTTAATCCTATGTGGTGCCTTTTCTGATACATTGTGTTGATTGGGCCTCTCTGTTTATGCATTATAAACTTACCTTGTTTTCAATCCGGATGGCCTCAAAATACTCTTTAGTTAATAGTGTTAGACACACAAAAGATCATAAAAATGAAATAAAACATGACGTACTTAATGTAGCTGTGTATCCACAGAAAGTAGCATAAGATGGCAGACGCAGATGACATTCAGCCACTTGTGTGCGACAATGGGACAGGCATGGTTAAGGTATAATCTGAAGTTTATTTATCCTTAAAATTACAAACCTGCTTTGCTGCCCCGATTTTGCCTACGTTCCCAATATTTGAGTTTGAAGCAAGGGTTTAACATGTTTCTAGGCTGGATTTGCTGGAGATGATGCTCCACGAGCTGTGTTCCCTAGCATTGTTGGTCGCCCCCGTCACACTGGCGTGATGGTGGGTATGGGACAAAAAGATGCATACGTTGGAGATGAAGCTCAGTCAAAACGTGGTATTTTAACACTGAAGTACCCAATTGAGCATGGTATTGTAGGCAACTGGGATGACATGGAGAAGATATGGCATCACACTTTCTACAATGAGCTTCGTGTTGCCCCAGAAGAGCACCCAGTTCTCCTAACTGAAGCACCTCTCAACCCCAAGGCTAACCGTGAAAAGATGACTCAAATTATGTTTGAGACATTCAACACTCCCGCTATGTACGTTGCTATTCAAGCTGTCCTTTCCCTGTATGCTAGTGGTCGTACTACTGGTGAGCATTTTTCGCACTTCAATTAATTTGTGTTTTCCATTATGATATGGGAGTCATTTTTCTTTCTGATGTCAAATAGTAGAAGTTTCTAAACAGTGGGCTTCAAAAGTCGATATATTCCAACTTTCAATAAAATTAAAAAAGAAAATAGGAAAACGTATATAAGCTCTATCTTGATTCCCCAAATTCAAGAATCACTCAGTTCTTTATCCATTTTTAGGACTGGGGTTAGAAATTATATAGGCTGTCTTATCTTCAGAAGGCTGTTTTTGTTATTTATGCTCAAGTTTCAACTAGTCAAAATGGTGAGTGAACGTCCTTAATATAAATCTGATCTTGTTGACATGCTATAGTGCTTCCTGCTCAGGCATTGTGCTGGATTCTGGTGATGGTGTCAGCCACACTGTCCCAATATATGAAGGGTATGCCCTTCCGCATGCCATCCTTCGTCTTGACTTGGCTGGTCGTGACCTAACTGATCACTTAATGACAATCCTTACTGAGCGTGGTTACTCTTTCACCACCTCAGCAGAGCGGGAAATTGTGAGAGACGTGAAAGAAAAGTTAGCTTATATTGCCCTTGACTACGAGCAGGAGCTCGAGACTTCAAAGACAAGCTCTGGTGTAGAAAAGAGCTATGAGTTACCTGATGGACAGGTGATTACCATTGGTGCTGAGCGTTTCCGATGCCCTGAGGTCCTTTTCCAGCCTTCAATGATTGGAATGGAAGCAGCAGGAATCCACGAGACCACATACAACTCCATCATGAAGTGTGATGTTGATATCAGGAAAGACCTTTATGGCAATATTGTGCTGAGTGGTGGCTCAACCATGTTCCCGGGTATTGCTGACAGAATGAACAAGGAAATTTCAGCTTTAGCTCCAAGCAGCATGAAGATTAAGGTGGTTGCTCCTCCAGAAAGAAAATACAGTGTCTGGATTGGAGGCTCCATCTTGGCATCCCTCAGCACTTTCCAACAGGTTTGTACTACCATTACCCGGTAATGGATTGTTTATATACATGATAGTTTGATGTACAAATTTTCTAAGGGGAAGAATCTTTGTCTATGTTTTGTGCAGATGTGGATAGCCAAGGCCGAGTATGATGAATCTGGTCCATCAATTGTGCATAGAAAGTGCTTCTGATTGGCCAAAGAAAACTACTTCCATTTACGGGTCAGAAATGCAGCTTGCAAAGTTTTATTCTAGCTTTATTTCCTATATTCTTTTTTGTTCTCATATCGAGGTCCGTCCAGGAGTTATTCCTATTCTTTAGTTTTTATACGATTTGACAAGTTTTCAACTTCTTTTATGCTAGTCTTTAGCACCCTTTTATTGGGCAATGATTGAAATTGGCATATTTTTTATTGGTATAGAAAGTTTATGTTGTATAAATCTTGAGTGCTTGGTTTACTTCAGGGAGAAAGCAGGAAAAAATCTACAATTTTCGTGAAATTGTATTTTTTTTTTTTTTTTTGGCTATTAAGTTCCTAGACTATTATATCAGTAGCACGCACTGTAGTCCCCAATAGACGAAATACGTCCAATCGACTCCTAAATGGTGTCAGTTATAGTGTCTATTTTTAACAGTCAATAGACAAATTCTGGGGACCGGAATGTCACTAAAATCACATATATGAGAATAGACAGATACGGAATGGAGGAAACCTAGAAGGTTCTCAATCTCAAAATGGTATATGTAAAGTTACAATGTGGACTCGTGTAGTATTTTATATTGACAATGCTATCTGCTATGCTAGCCGATTTAAACAAGATTTGGTGAAATATAAATGAGAAAGTTACATTTCTTGTTTATAGATCCGCTTGAGCTAAATAGCATAAATCATAAATATGCAACCAGAAAATATTATATGTATACTTTTAAGCAATAGTATAAAGAATATGTTCACTCTCGACATAAGGTGACTCAAGTATCATAGTAAAAGATATAAATGTCTTGTATAACCTTTACATGGGTTGTCCTGTGTACTTGTTATGTAATGCCGCGTACTTATTTCATATGATTATCATATTTATATGGATTAGTTGCATTTATGTTATATTTACTGTTTAATTATTATAATTGAAGAAAGATCTAATGAGCATCAGTGTTCATTTTATGTTAAACACCGATGATATGGATTAATTGATGGATAAAGATTTGGTGGTCTTAAATTCATTATCCACTAACAAATTAATATGACATATCACCAGTGTTTAGCAAAAAATGAGCACACGTGCTCATTAGATCATCCCCATATTATAATTATCACAGTCACGACTAATTATATTCGTTGCAATGAAATGTACATTGGATGTTCTAAACAATCAACGTGCCTAGTAGTTCTAAATTTAACATAAATATATAACACACCTTCACTTTGACAGCCCCTTCACATAGGAAATTGCGGGCCCCACCCTATGTGAGGGGGCTGTCAAAACTGATGTACACCAAGAGTGTACATCTTGCACAACTCTACCGTTTATTATATGATATATTTTTATTAGCATATAATTAGACTTGCAATCTGTATTGTAATCATTAATTTTTCCATATTAGGTAGATTGATTCTAATTATGTTAATTGATACGAAATTCGAAATGGAATTTGGTTGGGAGTCAAATGAGAAGTTTTAATAGTTTATTAGCACGAAATGAGTAAATTAATAGGGTCAAGTAATGGTATTTCTATAACCATCAAAATAGCATAATTATGGCCATAAAACATCAGGTCCTAAAGGTAAATATAAATAAATAAAAGGCCTAATTTTACTCCTTCCCTGAGCACCAAGGGGAAAAAAAACAAAAAGACTTCATTCCTTTCATGAGTATCTTCTACTTGCTGGAATTCAAAGTTTCTTCATAAGGTACAAAGTTATACTAATTTAATTAACAAATGGATGGTTATTTATTTATTGCATATTATAATGAACTCTCATTATTTTTCAAATTCTGGGAATGAATGATTTCATATGATTACTTTATGCTCACTGTCTCGCAAAGCTGCATCATACATATATCACAAAATCAAGCAGAACATTGTTTACCTTCAATGCCTTAAAAGAGTCGTTACGACAAGCCATTCAACAGGTAGAGAGATGCTGCTGCTGCAACTAGCCCTTTGAATAAAGAGGCTCAAGTTTTCGAACAATAGTGTGAACACTAGTTCTGAAGATAGCTGAGACGAAAGGATTTGCATGAAGTGTAATACTTGTGTTACCAGAAATCGAAAGCGAGATAGAAACTTCATCATCACATAGTAACATACGGAAAAATGGTGCCATTTTTCGTTGAATAGAAAAGGGAGATAACCAACCTTCTATTTGTTTCGCATTTTAAGGAGAATTTTGACCGTTGCTTAGAACTATCCGCCACAATTTTTGACCGATTTGTCTCAGGGTGGAACCCACTATTTTAAAAAAAAATGGTCCAAAAATTTGTAACTCAATTAATTCAAATATCTGAAATAAATAAATAAAAGATTTGAAATATTTATATATATAAACTTTTAGTAGCAATTCAAATATTAAAATTTGGGTCGATAAGTAAATCTACAATTTGAATATAAAACATAATTCTACACGTATTATAACAAATTAGAAACGGTAACGGGCAACGGTGCAATGAAAATTTATAAAAACTGATTTTAACACAACTTTTTCAAAATTAATTTATAACTCAATTAATTACTTAATTAAGCCAATTTAAGCAATTTCACCTATGGGCTTATCAAATAGACCTTATTTGATACAAATGTGTCCTTAATTTGCAGTTCACGAAAATTCCAAAGGGAAAAATTCATAAATAAGGTGTTTACTTTACACCAAATAAAAAATTAGGTTTATTGTTTGAAAATTCAAAAATCAGGTTTATTTATTTATTTATGAAATAATAAATTATTAAATCAATTTATTATTAAATATTTAATTCTAATATAATATAATTAACCCATCCCACATGCACCACCTATACCAGTCTGGAGACTATTCCGACGACCATTCCGACCACCACTCTTCTCCGACGACCGTTCCGATTCCGACAATTATTCCGGTGACTATTTCTGGTGACCATTTTGGTCACAGATTTACAACTTACAGTCACAATTCAAAAATTTTATAGGTCACAATTAATTCGTTGGTCACAGATTTCAAATTAGTTGGTCACAGATCAAAAATTATGGTCACACAGTCACAGATTCCCAAATTAATTGGTCACAGAATTTTTCACGATCACAAATTATATAATTTTTAGGTCACAGATGAAAAAATGGTTGGTCACAGATTATCGAATAAGGTCATAGATTATATTTTTAATCACATGACCAAACTACCCAATCACAAATTTGAAAATTTGCTAGTCACATATAAATACTTAGTCACAGTTAACCAAATGATAGGTCATAGATAACCACCGCCGCAACACCACCCCTACTACAGCCCCTCAAAACCACCACACCACCGTCACACAACCCACCACCACCCATCCAAACACCACCGGCCGACGATGCTTACATCAGTGCGTCGTTGCAGCGGCGATCTGAGCTCCGGTGTAGATCGCCGCAAAGCGCAGCTGCTACGCCGCCGCGCGAAGAGGCTCCGTTCTGCTTCCGTAGCTAGGGGGATTTCGAGAGTGGGATTAACGTCGTTGAGGAAGAGGAAAACTTTGATTGGCACGTTAAATTTTGAGACTGTCGTAATCGGCGAGATGTGTCTGCTCGGAAGAGGAAAACTTTGATCGGCGGAGGGCAGCAGCTAGACAAGGAAGGCGGCGACGCCACTTGGACGAGAAGGAAAGGTGATGATGCTGGACGAGGGTAGGTACAATCTCCGGGCAGCAGCGAGGTATGGCTTCCTGAAGGGCGTTCCAACCAGCGGCGTTCTAGAGGGAGAGAGAGAGTGAGTGAGTGAATGAATGAGTAGTGAGAGAAAATTTTATTGAAAATGAATTAGGGTTTTTTGGAATATTAGTATTATAATATTATTTAAATTAACAAATACCTGATTTTTGATTAAATAAACTTCATATCTGAATTTTGAATTTGAATGTTTTACTTGGGTTTTTGTAATTTCCTCAATTCCAAATAATGCTAAAAAAAATCATGCACATCACATTTATTAGATAAATAATAAAATGTTAATTCCAATAATATTGCTTAATACAAATTGTAATTTATAACCAAATAAATCATGTCTTAAATTTCTAAATAAAAATCCTTATGAAATAAATTAAAGATAATGTTGAAATTAAAAATATTCCACCACGTTACACTGTATTTGATTTATTAATTTCAAATATCCTGACACTATGATTGCACATCATCACTCGCTAACCAACAATTAGTCTGGGAAAATGGTGAGTATATGAGAATACTCAATGAGACACGAAATAATGGTGCAATCCCGAATAAAAGTATTAAATCATGCGTCAAAAATATCATACCGTCATATCACATTTTTAGAAATCGATAAGAACTCAATACATATCATATCTTTGGTACTGGATGACCATATCATACATATCAAATTATATCTTTTAACTATCATAATTATAATAATTCGACTACACGAAAAAATAATTTAAACGAAATAAAGTCAATTGCATCTTGTTATCCTACATCGTTAGATAAAATGAAATTGAAAGGCAAAACCAAAATCACGTTCCAAATCTTATTTTTTACTTATGTTGTTGCTATCGCTGTATATGCGTATCTATACTTTTTTTATTGGGTAGATAAAGAGTATTTTTGCACGATATTTAAAGTTGAAAGGGAAAATTAAATCTTGAATTAATAGCGGAAAATACCCCTAGAAACATTTTCATTTGAGATATATCGTCTACCTATTGGAAATCGTAGAAATCCTCATATTTGAAACGTTTTGTTCAAAAAACCCCTGCCGTCAAGATCCATTTAAATCCAAATTTTTTATATGTGCTACCTACAATCCCAAATATTTGGAACTTTATTTTCCAGCCCAATACTATGGATTCCTCACTCTTGAATTGTTGTGTTGTGATTATCAAATGTAATGTGCAGAAAATGAAGAAACAAGATGTTGAGACCATGAAAAAATTGAAACTTAT
The DNA here is from genome assembly GCA_019097785.1 of Fraxinus excelsior. Lineage (NCBI taxonomy): Eukaryota > Viridiplantae > Streptophyta > Magnoliopsida > Lamiales > Oleaceae > Fraxinus > Fraxinus excelsior. Next base: position 6,344,990 of record CM032629.1, on the reverse strand, counting down.
CACTCAAATGTCCTTTATCAAATCGTACAAGGTTTAGAAATATTAATGTGATTTTCCCAGTTAATAACTCACTGAAATTAATGTTTTGGAGCTTGGGAAGAATTCCAGCCGTACTCATTTTTAATTCCTCAGATTTAGGAGCTTTTCTCCAGCAACACAACATTAGTATTCAAAAACCAAAAAAATTAGAAAAATCATTCATTGAAGAATTTATCAATCACATGAACAGATTCGTGCCAATTTACATGCTCCACAACCCCACCAAAAGAACTCGACAAAGTGATGAACGAGTACATGGTCCAATTTAAGAAACGCTATATCAAAGCGGGTATCTAAATATTCGTACAAATTTGTTGGGTCTAATGCTTACATTACAGATATTGAATTAAGTCTGTGAAATTTCAGATGCAGAATAAAACTTACGAAATCATGAAAGATTGAAAAAAAGAAAGGAAAACAACATAGACAAAAGTGAATTTACAGAATGTTTTCTTCGAACATTCTTGAATTTTTCAAATGAGGAGTGCTACATTTACAGAAGCCATGCTTCTGTAAATGCTGCCAGACACTCACAACATAGGGTGGGTGAGTGGGATTTTTGGCCATTTTTTATTCAGCGTGGAAGCCACCATGTGATGATCTGGAATTATCTGATAGATGAAAAGTTCTGCACAACAAGAAATTTCCTTTTCAAATACGGTGTGGATTTTCACGCAATTGTGTAGGTCGTGGCGCTCGAGGTAAAGCACATATTGATTGCATGGATGGTAAAGCGCCTGCAGGGTGCGTCAGATCATGCCGACATCTCTTGCTGAGCCGGATATCAAATAAGCTAGGCGCATCGACGACAATAAGGTAGAAATCAAAATAGGGCTGAGCTTCGACACAATGAAAATAGAAACGACAGCAGATGAGTAGTACCGTTGACGTGGCAACATCGGCATCCCAATCGGTGAGGTTACGGTGGTTTAAAACAAAAGAAACAAAGAAACCATTGAGCCAATGGCTAATGGGAAGTTCCATTTTCTCTCCATTGTTTGTAGGTGTCTCAAATGCATAGCTTCTTCATTTCACCAAATTAAAAGATTTGAAATTATAAATTGCACAAATAAAAAAAATCTGGATTTAATTTATAAAAAAATAAAAAATTTAGGTACTAAAATTGCAATTATTTCTTTTTAGTTTTGACATTTTTATTTTACCGTTTGAAATTTAACTGATCTTGAATCGCACAGAAGATTTCAAATATGAGATTTTCTGCACAATCAAAAACTAATTTATCCGTATCCAATATACACGCGGCAGCCAAAACCTATCGAACTAGTAAATAAAAACCACCTTATCTCCATTTAACTTACACGTGGTTGGCTACCACCTTTATTAAATACAATATTTAATTTAAATCAAAACCAATTAATAACAATCCCCATCAACTCCAATATCTTAGATCTAACTTGTCCGACTCAACTTTTTTTCGAGCCCAAAATAGATGATTAAATATGAGCTATTCAACGAGCAAAATATTGATATAATCATCATCGTTCTATCAAAATCTAAATATTTGACCCAAATAAAATTGAATTTAATACTATTTTACCTTAGTCCATCAACTTTACAAAATTATAAAAATAGCAGATAGAACAAATAGCTTTATTCTATAAAATTTCCGGGCTTTACAGTATGACTCAGAGCCCAATTGCAGCAATAGCTGTTACACCCAGTTCAACACATAAAGCATTGATATCAGGTTCCTTCAACAGACTAAATGCACAAAATCCATAATAAGAATGGTAAAGATCTGGCAGCAAACCCGGGAATTTACTGAAACCACCATACTGACATGAAGAAGAAAAAGAAACCATCAGTCCAGAGATCGTTTCTAGAAAAAAAGGAGCTACTACAGCTTGCTTGTAAATGAACCATTCTATCTAAACTTCTTGAAAGGACAACAATATAGGACACTAGGACAGGGGGGCTGAAGAATTTTACAGAAAGAATAGTTAAGTAAAGCAATAACATTTAGCTTCTTTACTAATCCAAGAAACCACATTCAATGAACAAAATAATTAAATCATAGGTAAGTCGTGAGCATTTAACTCTCAATCTGAGGGCTGACAAGTCAAGCAAGCTTGCAAGCTATCAGAGAGTGGCAAAAGCTATGCTCAAATCCAATTTATTCAAGTCGAAGCTAAGCTTGAGCTTGATGGTGGCAGTTTGCAAATGAACAATCACATCAATGACTTATTTTTCATTTATAAAATAATGCGTGCTATATATACGTATATATTACATTACCCGTAAGAAGACAAAAAAATACTTTCATATTCTCAGCCTTCAGCTTGAGCTTGAATTAGGCTCGAATCATGCTCATGTTCAAACTCCATACTTCCTATTCAGCCTAGCTCGAGCCTGGCATAGTTTATTTGACCTCCAGATCGAGCTGACACTTATAATTTTTCCAAATGTTCAGCTCAGCACGGTTATTGTACTTCTACCTTATACATAACATTACCAGGCACCATGGAATAGGCGAATATTCAAGAAGTATGAGGTTGTAATGGTCAATATTCTCATGTTGTGCAGTTGCAGGTCTGTGTGCATGTTCATGTTCTCTATTCATACGAGATTTTTAGGATGTTAAGTATCTTATGATGCCGTAGAAATCTATGTAACTATAGTCGTATTCATTTGCTTAGACCCTAAAGTCATAATGACATGATTGTAATTTGTACATATAATTATGAATATAAGCCACCAAAGCAAAAAGGAGAAACATAAGCACCTCTGATTGACATGTTAATAGAAATCCATGCAAACCTTCCTCATCAATGAATTTGTCGGCCCCCAAGATCCTTAGAACTCCTCCAACCCTATAGAATCACAATGCCATTGTAAAGTCATGACAAACATATTGAATAAACTGAGCTTATGCAAGGGCACCATACCAAAAAGCATAACATGTATCAGCTGGCTTATTTGATCTGCCTTGAAAACCACCATCTTGAGCCTGCCTCTGCACCAGACAAGGACAGTGAAATCACTCTCATCAGCAAAAAACACAGATTGAAAAAATAGTAATGGACTCATATCATGAGAAAAGGGGTGAGTCGTGGAGGTATTGACTAATGGAAATAAATGCCCATAGGGAGCTTCTCTATCCTTCATCTTCCATAAACTAAGGTGAAGCTTAGTCATTGTCCTCTAAAGTAAATTAGAAAATAAACCTGCAAGCTCCAATAAAGAAGCAATGGAATGTTTATGGTGCAAGAAGATGCATTTTCGGACAGTATATGTTCATCAATGAATCCCATCAGTTGGAGGGATGCAACAGCACAGTAGGTGGCACCACCTGTGACACTAAAAGAATTACCATCCATGAATGTTAACAATTTGCACTAAAACAATTAATATTCATGGTTCAATGTAATACATTCTGCAGTAAAACAAAAGTGGGACATGTGTGTCCAGTTTATCACAACTTCACTTAGATTACTCATATCTTATTTTCAAGCAAATAAAATTATACAGGAACCAAAACACTGAGTAATGACTAATTTTGTGAGATTGAAATGTTTTTTTGTTTAAGTCAAAGGGAATCTGCAGGTTAGTTCTTGTAATTGCTCTATAGCAGGTGAAATCTTAGTTCTCTTTCTCCTTATAATAGCAACAATAAAATAAGAAATTACATTTGGGTTAAATATTTATAATTTATATGCACGACAGTTAAATTGATCACCAAATAAACTTTAGTGGAGGTAGTTCATCATCAGGGCTATATACTAGATTGTGTTGACACAGATACTCACCAAGTACCAATGGTATCAAAATTCACTAAGGCATATCTTAATAATTATAATGAGATACTGTCCTCAGCACATCTGTTCTCAGGCAGCAAAGAATAAGAGTTTTTTTTTTAATTTTTTTTTGGGCATATAGAACCTAAATATTTAAATCATGTTTTTGCCTACTCCATTATTGTTAGCCATGATATACTGTGGTATAAGCAGTAGAATGTCCAGCTTCTTCTATAAACTTCTGTTGTTGAGTGAACAAAACTTTAGCTTGGCAGTACAGAACACATGGGGTTTACTCTATGAACACTGTGATTAATTAAGGCTGATTCCAGCAGAAAATTGCATCACAGCTCATACTTCAAGAGGAGACTTTCTTTCACCACCAGTTCATGAAAAGCCATTTACCTGGTAACTTTTTGAAGAAAGAGTGCAGGCAACTCATTACACGATGGGATATATGAAAGTGGAGACAGTTGATATACAGTCATACAAGCAATACACTAGCAAGATAGATCAAAAAAAGATATGATCCACTCACCATGAGATTCTGAACCAGGTATCAACCCAAAACCACCATCATATGACTGCAAAGCACATACAATATTGAAGAACTTAAAATTTATTATTCTGGGAAGAAAACATCGGAAAATAATAGAAAGATGCCATAACAGAAAAGAACAGACTGCAAGTTCCATCTAAGAAGAACAACAGAAGATGGCTAAAAGAATGTGTAGCAGATTAAATACCTGGCAATTTATTATGTAATCCTTAGCTTTTTCCCTATCCATGCCACTCCAGTTCTTCAACATGGAACAAATGGCCGCTGCATCAAATATTTGGTTAATTCATATTCAACAGCAACTAAAACTCAAAACAATAATTGTAAAGCATCCTCTTACCTGCACAAAATACAAATCGGAGATCCGTCTCTGCCCCAATGTGAATGGGCATAAAACTGGGACAGATGAAATACAATGAGTCAGATAGCCAGATCAGTCATTTAGATAAATTTTATTAGTCTAGTCTTTCAAGCTATACTTAGAAAATGATCGAGTAAAAACCACCACCATATCATCTTTTCACCTATTAAATGCTAAAAAACATTGATAGCTCATTTTTCACTTTTTCAGTAAAACATTTAAAGAGCGATTCTTAAAATTAAGTTACAAGAAGAATTTTGTTTAAAGCAGCCATGTTTCAGCCTTCAGGTACCAAAAATAACAGTGAAACAAATGAATATCATTCTTTAAGAAATTGAGATAGGCAATGCACCAAGAGGAAATGAAAAAGGACAAAAGGGTGAAGGAAGATTAATACGAGAAGGTTACTTTTAAATAAAACATTTGAATTCCATTGGACTAAACTCTGTGCTTCCTAGAAAATTTTCGTTGTATGTAGTTGTAACAGGCTGTTGTCATGACACCTAGGTGTGATCCCAATACTTTTTTTGTTTTCCTTTGCCTCTTCTATTTCTATTAATTGGTACACGATAAGTGTATTTTATACACTTATTCGGGACTTAAAATAACAACATTTGATACTTCTTTTGACAAAAATATATTCTAAATTATTGTATTTTATGTTTAATAGGTAAAACTTTTTGAATGGAAAAAGAATTGAAGAAAGAAGCGAAAAATGGTGAAAAATGGCAAAATCCCAAGTCAGAGGACCAAATTGCAAATACTCAATAGTTGATTCGAACCAAAAGATGATACTTGAAAGATTTTTATGAGACAATTGGATGAAATTAGAACTCAAAAATGAATGGAATATGATAAACATCAATTTCCAATCGCACAAGTTATATTCCAGATTTCTAATCAAATATTGAAACCGATTTTTGGCAAAGTAGAAGTCCGAATTGGAAAAATCATATTTCTACTAAAGTTATATCCATTTGAGTTATCTTTACAACACACTTTGAATTGCATTAATCGGATATCAAAAAAGAATGTTATGACTAAAATACTGACTGCTGTGCAGAGAAAAAAATTCGCGCGCGAAGACAATTTTCTTTATTCGATTAGAACTCTTTTGGAAACCAATTTGGACGTGATTTTCAATCAATTCTCGACTCCTACAAATAAAGAACAGCCGAATACATAGGGAGAACTCTCATGTACATATTATACTCCAATATTCATCAATTAATATTATCAAATGAGGAGAATTCATAATTCTTGTGAGAGAATTGAAGGGAATTTGCAAGAATCCAATCAAGTGAAGATTCAAATATGATTTTTGGGAAAAATAGAGAAGACACAAGTGGAGATTCATCAAGAAACCACTGAAGAGATTCAAGATTTCGAAATTCATTTTCATCTTCTCAATTTATCAAAACCAGGTTATATCTTTCACTTATGTATGATTTCTTGTAATTTCAATATGTTAGGCTAAATTTATACATTGCTAGGATGAGATGAACCCTTGTTATGATATTTTTAGTTCTTAATTAATTATTTTGATTTTAATTTGATTTGATTTGTGGATGTTTATTATCGTTTTTATTGTTCTTTTCAATTGCTTGATCACCAATTGAATTGTTAGTGAATTTTATTGTTATCGAGAGAGACAATAGGGTTTAAGCACAGTATAATAAATATTGTAAGGTTCGATAGATGATAGAAATATACCTCTATACTTTATATGGTTTCAATAGATGTTCTAGTACTTGTTAATATATTTATCATGTTTGCATCTTTCATCGAGAGATAGAAGGGTCACATGAGGGGAATATATTTGATCGCTATCGAGAAAAAGCTTTCAATTAAATTAGGAACATTGACCAACATGAATGATTTCAAATTTGTCAATTTAATTGTTACACTAAAAATGGAATAACAAAGGGGGTTCGACATCTTAGCAATGCATCTCACGATTTGAAAAACAGATTTACTTATTTTCTTTAATTTGATTGATACTTTAGGTATTAGTATAGAACAAATCACAAATCTATTTGCTATTCGATTAAAGTTGCAATTAATTTTAACTAGATCAAATACGTAGTCCTCGTGGGTTCGACACTATTCATCACTTTATTACTTGTTCACGATCTCGTTCACTTGCGGGAAATCAAACGATCAATATATAATATATAAACCTTAAACGTATAACACTTAGTTTCTCATTTTCTAGAGCACTGCTAAGTGATAATTTAGCCTTCAAGTATACATACATCCATATACACAGTGGATAAAAGTAGCTATGGAAATAAAAAATTTATAATCTATACTATACATTTAATGGAGAAGCTTTTGAGTAACTTGGATTTGCAGACAAATTTGATTAGTCTAGATCAGAAAAGTGAACATGTTGACCACAAGAGCTTTTGCTTGAAAACAACATAACTATATTATTACCAGAAGGGCACCAATGAAGTCAAACTAAAGTAATAAAATGAAAAATGACTATATCTGAAATCATTTGACCTTTTGCATGACACATTTTGTATCCATGTTATACACCCCTTCCTCCATCAACAATGATTCCAGAGAGCACGTATGACTAAGCGTAAGCACATTAGTAAGTTCTAAAACAAATAAAGTTTTTAAGGATCAATGTTGGAAATAAGTTACTTATTTGATCATAAGGCATGAATTAGTTTAAAAACAAAATGAAAATTATCAGAACATGTTTTGTCAAACATGCTCCTAGTCCAAAAACAGTCCAAGAACAACTGCATCCTGGTTCCTCCACCATTTTCCACATCCATCCTCCCCCTTTCACACCCACTTCCCATCATTCTAAAGGGAAGCAAGAACAAAGAAGACGAAAAAAATCCTGAGCGCTAAATTCATGGGCATCAAATCGACCACCAGTATTAGACATGAAATCCAATAAAGATTGTTCACTTTTTTGTAGAATAAATTTTAATCTCTCATTGGCCACTAATTATTTTACCCTGAAAGTCACTCATTAACTTCTTGTGATTAAATTATATACGTCTCACTATAAATCAAGTTTACCCCCTAAGAATATGTTTTATGAAGTGGAAGCAATTCAGACCTGTGACACTTTTTGGTCTCTCTCATTTGTTGAGCTAAAAAGTAACCATCATTGCCATCCATATACATAATTACATAACTACCCATTTCTCCATATTGTGGAACCCTAAATTTAATAAATAAATAAGTCCCCTTAAACTTTTAGGTAAGGTGGTTCAATTTGGTATCACAACATATAGAAGTTCAAGTCTTTGAGCCATCCATTTATGAAAATTGTACATGTATTAAATCTAGATATAAATCTGATAAACGGCATGGTGATGACTAAATTAAAATAAATGTCCCCTCTCTTGCCACTTAAACTTCCCCACATATTTTTGTGTAAAAACTGTTTTAGAATAATGAAAATCTATGCCAACAAGAGGACATAACGGCAATTGAAGATAACTTAAGCCAATGACGAATTAAGAGGTTAAAACATGTGATGAAAATCAAGATAAAGATAAATGTAGAGTTATAATTATAACAGAATCTTAAGGAATCCTAGACATGCTCTAAATATAGTAACAACCTGATATAAGAACAATTAAAAGAAGAATTATATGGCTTACCTCCCATCAGGCTGCTGAAGGTTTCTCATTGATCTCAATAAAGATTTAGGGTCAACAAGTGATATATCATAGCCAACCGTCTTTAATATCGCTAGGGCACAGTACGTGCTAGCCAGGTGACTTCCATTGGGGATTGCTACCTGAAAGTAGAAAATAAAACATTCAATAACTGCTGCAAGAAAAAAAAATACACCATTTCCAGAGGATTTCCGCCAAAATCACTTTGTGCATAACCTGCTCATTGGTCAAATGATATTGAGAGCTTCTAGAACCATGGAACCCGTAAAGTTGTCCTGTATAAAATCAAAAAGTTTAAGTAAACATTCACCATTCTAATTATAGCCTTAAATCTGTCTAACGAAGTATACATGTAAAGAACCTTACCATTGTTCAATTCAACATTATTCTTTGGATGAGCTTGCAATGACAAAACCCAATGAATTGCAGCTTCTTTATCAATCTAGAGAACAAAAAAAAAAAAAGTCATGATCAGGAAGCATGCCATAGAACTTCAGAGCAACTGCCTAGTTAGATCACTAATGTCTAATACTATCTTTTCTCAGTACTCAATTCAATATACAATAAAATTGTCAAACATTTACTTCCTCTTTCTACCTCTTCTACTGTTTGAAAGAAAGGTTGAGGGAGAAGGTCGTCCAATTTTCTACCTTCCACTTCTTTTCTGGCATAACTTGTGAGAGAAAGGTTTCATATTAACAGGTGTCCATTTCCTTTCCCATCAATGAGGCCGGCATCCCAAAAATTGAAGAATAGGAGCTTCTGTTTTAAACCCAATAAATTGTGAACCCACACCCAAAGTTACACTATGAATATACACGATACAGTGATGCAGAAAAAGAAAAACACAAACTGCTTCAATGTTCACACCATGAATAAAAATTTCAAATGACTACATAAATTGCAAAAACTAGTCCCAATACTTGGGTTTGCCTCTAAAACAACACAATTTACATCTAAAGATCGCGTAAGCTTTGGATTCAAAGACAAATCTTAACTAATCCACAGAAAATTTGAGAAAATCGTCCATCGGTTCTGAAGCTTCTCTACTACATTTTGGCTTATGTTAGACGTGCAGCTTTCTTATTTATTTATTTATTCATACTTTTTATGGAATTCTGATTTCAAAACCTTCGAATCCCAGGAAGATGATAATCCCAAATAGATCAAAATTGAATAAAATTCCACAAGGAGCTTACGCGATCAAGAGCGTCTAGGATATCGAGGCCAGCAATGACGAAGTACGCGAGAGTAAGACGGTTTATTTCTTGGCTTTGATATGGGGATGGCAACAGTTGGTACATCATCTCCAGAAAACGTATGTGCCGAGCCCTATCGAAAGATAATGAATTTGAAGAAGAATCTGGTGTGTCATCCCAGATTGGATCGCACTCCACCATATTTGAGATTGGATATCGTACTTCTCGAATTGGGCGAGATCTAGATGGTATTTTCTTGCTTCAGTTGGAGGCAAAAGCTCAGCATTTTTCGAGGGAATCCGCTAACGGATGAAAATAGCGGCTCGTTTTTAAGTGGAATGTTAATAGATTGAAAGGAACAAACGTTGAGCAAATTTTCATTTTAGTCGTTCAACTAATATCCACTTCGTTTCATCGCATAACTTTCCCAATTTTAATTTTCTTCCCTTGCTTTGCTACCAATTAAAATCTAAATTTTAATTTAATAATTAATTTTAACCACATATTTATGGATTCTATAACTTTTCAACAATTTATTTCATCATCTTCCATCAAAATTTATTAAAAAACTTATTTTAATTTCCACCAAATAAGAGTTCGTTAAGACTAGTATCTTGCACATCATGATGCTGGGATAAAATCATGCATATATTCAAGCAAATAATGAAAAACGGATGCTAAGGTAGTATAAGAGGCAAGCGTGTGAGCCATTTTGTTTCTATCTCGAAGAATAGAACCACAGTATACATTTGAAAGAAAAAAGCTACAATGTCAAAATAGATATGAACATTTGATGAGAAAATAGAGTCAGACAATGAATCATCCAAAGAGCATCACATTTGGCAACTGCAATATGTAACCTATGGTTGGTAGTCAATGGTAAACTTTATCGTAGCGATAACATTGGCATCTATTAGCTAAAATCTACTCTCATACAGTCTTGTACACGGTAATGTAGCCACCCAAATTGAGTTTAATCTGAATTTGTTCAATAGGTAAACCATGGATATGTTTCTTTATAAACTAAAAACTATTAATTGATTGATGATTAGGTCTATAGTTTTTTCAATTTTGAGTTCTTTCACATAAATATGGTGTCTTATCTTATTTATTTTTTTTTATCGTTTCGTTCATATTTTTATTTGTTTATTTCAGTATATGAGGTTGGATAATCGGTTTGGTTTTGGGCGTAAAAAAATGGGATAATCTAATTTTAAACAAATTTTGAGCTTTTCAAAATAATTAGACAAATCGGGTTCATTTCGCTATATCATTTAAAGTCCAAACTGACATTTTCTATCGAGTGGGATACTGTTTGCAATTATTGGGGACATGGATGTCATAAATGGAAGGTTGGGGTCCTGACTTTCATATTTATAAAAAGGTCGGGGACCCTGAGGAATTTTAAAAATTCACTGGAAAATTCCACATTCGTATCCGCCCTCCTCTCCCAGACTCCCAGTCACCCTTCACTGGTTCTTCTCCTTTACCCCATATATTATAGAGATTCATCGATCTCTGTACGAACTGTAAACCTAAGAGGCCAGCAGCTCAGGAAAAAATTGAATCGATGCCTCGAAAAGTGACGAGACTGATGAGCGTCTTGTCATGGCGGCTGTTGTACCCAAAGCAGCTACAGCAGTACCGCAACTTTGGATCGCCCCCACCTCCACCTGCTGTATTCGTGGACAAAAACACCCGGGTCATCTGCCAAGGCATCACCGGCAAGAATGGCACTTTCCACACAGAACAGGCCATCGAATACGGCACCAAAATGGTATATTGCTTCTAAATCGTCA